>JARJDZ010008766.1:0-52246 GCA_030264555.1 Aleochara sp. GC000083 | reverse complement strand
CAAACTGTAAAATGGTGTACAATCTTTATTCGGCTTTCAACAATTGGTGAGTAACGTCAATCTTCTTTCGCGAACGTGGTGAGACTGACTTCATTCATTCATTCACTCAGACCATTCGCCCCTACTCTACCTTCGGCTTTACTCATACATTCATACCACTTTCATACCAGCAATCCTACAATATGATTGTTGCCCCCCCTAGCAAATCGCAACGGGTTCCGTTTTCACGCGATTTTGCTCATCATTGGAACTGTGTTAGGTAGGGACTCAGTAAAGTCGCGATGCGCGGGTTAGGTTTTAGGTTTAAGAAATTTCCTCCTTCCTCAGCCCTTTAGCTATTTATTTGTGTGAATATATGTGTGTGAATGAGCGAATGCTAATCAATTTCTCCGCTTTCAGAGTCACCGCGATTTAGACCGCGTTAATTAAGTCCTTGTGTAGGTAGGGTTCGGTGTAGGAATCCATGCAAATATCCTTATTCCAACCCAAATTTGTGTGAATGAATATGCTTTGTTTGTTATGTTCACAGGTATAGCCCAGCAGTTCAGGATGGTTTGAAAATAAATAAAGAAAAAAGTGAGTTAATATTTCTTCTTGTACCTTTCTTTCTCTAGGTAGACCCACGTAAGTTTTTAAAAAACATTGCTGATGTGTGTGAGAATGATATCAATTTATTTATTGCTTGTTCCTTTCCTACTAATGGCGCACTCTCTTTCACAATTTACTAAACAACCAAATTAATGAAAATCTTTCCACAGGTTCAACATAATTAATCAATTTTCTTTCACAGGTTCAACAAAACTAATAAAATTTCTTTTGTTCGCAGGTTCAACACAACTAATCAATTTTCTTCTGTTCACAGATTCAGCCCAACCAACCAAATTTTTCTTTCACAGGTTCATTTTGGCTACTTCCAAGTGTCGCACAGATTAAAGTTCTTAAGTCAATTTGGATGATCAGTTTTTCAGTAGCTTTAATCTGTGCAAACTTGGAAGTGAGCGAGTCTAAGGTACTTTTCTTTATGTTCAGGTTCCATTTCCTGATTTTCGAGGTGAGGTTTCCGGTATGTGTGCTGTTCGGTAGAAGACGATCCATGCGTTGGTCGATGTCCATTGTCCGGGAAGGAGGAGGTTGCTGTCAGGAATCCTAGGCGTAAAACTGGTTTGAAATTTGAAGGGTGCAATTATTTTTCCTGAATTTCCTGAATGGCCATTCGCTACCTTCTCACCTTCCTCCTCCGCCGTAATTATGCTTTGTTTTTATGTTTCAGGTGCCTTTGGGTTTGCTTTCTTGAACGATATTGGATTCAAGTCGCAAAACCATTAACCCGGCCCAGGGGGATCAGATGGAAAGATTCCACCTGGGTAATTCTTGGCAGGCGCGTCCACGACGCGGGGGTGGGCATGGTCATACATCAATTTTCAACTTACAACTTCATTTGTCATATGACCATGGCTAAGTTCTGCCAGGGACCCTATGAAATTTGCAGGGTATAAATTGCAAATTTCTCTAGTATCTTATTCAGTCCAAACTTTTCTATGCGCCAAATTAAACATTGATTTTAAAATATTAAAGTATGAGAATTTTCGCTGACAATTACACAAAACCAGCAGAACTTTCAGTGCGCAAACAAACTAGCACAAATTCAAACAAGGATATGCAAATAACAAAAAAGTATTTCGTATAATATTTCAACGTAATGGTATTGTTCATTTAATTTAATTCGTTACGAAGTTTATGTGCTTTTGAACATGCGTTCAGTTTAGTTGCAACGCGATTGTTATACTTTTGGCGCACTTTTGTTGCGTGCGCTCATTGCAAAACCGTTCCCCATGTTCTCTATTTGGCCGAAGGGCTAAAACGAATAAAATAAACGAGCAAATATATATCTGTACTCTTGCTAGCACAATTTTACCATAAGCAGGAAAAGGCGGCAAAAAACCTGAAACTAAATATTGCTCCTTTACATTACAAAATATCTCTGGAAAGGCAAAAGCAGAAATTAATTCCATTCTATATTCCATGCATCGGCCACTCTCTGTAACTGAAACTCTTTTTACGCATAGATACTGGTTTAATTATACTGGTTCTTCACCAAATAATTAACTTTCGTTCAAAACTTCCAAAAAATTTCTTGGCTATTTTCAACACAGATCAAATTTTGAAAAAGTTTAGCTTGCCTTATAAAATCAAATTTTATTATTTTCTCAGTGTAGTTCTTGTAGTTTTGTTCAGGCTACACTCAGTGGCAGATGGTGAATACGTTTACATAGTTTTCATAGTTATATTTCCCTATTCTCTCCGTGCACGGCCATAAAAACGTCTCGTGGTCCCGTAAATGCTTTGGAGTTTTGAAGTTTTCAGATGCATGTCGGTATTGACATGGATGCTGAGGCTTGTTGCGAGCATTCTGCGTCGCTAGCCGCCCCCGACGAATTGTGATTGCTCCACTCTTCCCCGAGCACTGCAGCAGCATTGCAGAGCTTTTAGTCGAGTTTACGTTTCGGAGCGCGCAGACGAGAGAGAGCTTTCGGCGCATTTATGCATGCAAACATATGTAGAAGCAAAATGAAATCTAACAAATGCAGACGGATGTTAAAATATAATGAAGCATTGCTTTTTGTTCGAGCTGCGCCTGCGGCTTTCGCATAACTAGGCCAGTTAAAGCGCATGCAATATATTTCCTTCCATCATACTCTAACACCTTTGCAAAATGCGCTCTCGAGCGAGTTATTACGACTACCTTGATTTAATAAAGTTCTAGCACCGCCGTGGAAAATACTAAAATGGCTTTTTAATTTAATGAATTACAATGAAGCTGTCGTCATTTATTGAAATTGGAAAACTTCGTTTCCGCAAGTTGATGGCAATTCAATATCCTTGCTGGAAAATTAAAAATTAATTGATGTATGCACGCGCGATTGGTGTTCTATGGCAACTTTCCGGCGAAAATTTCCAACGTTTAATCACTCCCGGTTTATTATACTTCTTTTGTTAAGCGGTACAGGCAGAAAAGTTTTGAAAAGACGGATCCTAAGCAATCCTCGGTACAAAGGTACCTCCCAACAGCGAAACACCCGCCAGGATAAAACATTATTATATCCTGGATTATGTGCGCGCAGTATGTAGAGGAATTCTAATTAAAATTTACAGTGTATGGGAAGAATAGTGCCGCTGATAATAATAATACCACGTCAAGAGGGAGACAGCAAAGAAGCGCAAATGAATATGAATGAAAAGTTTTCTTATGTAGGAACTCACGACAAAGAAATGCGCATTTCAATGCGATGAAAAGACGTCTATGTCGACGTTGACGTCGACTTGAACGTCGGCATTGACGAAGCCGATGACTATGTGGAAATGCCACCCCCAAAGCCGCCTCTTGCCGCCCCACGCCGCGTTTAATCATTTCACAATAATGCAATGAAAACTAATTGAAATTCATCACTTTTGTGCGTAATGAACATTGAGAAATTGCATCGCGGTGCTCCCACCAACCTCCGGAAATGAAATGAAATGAGTTTACTTTAATATTCAATTAAATTTAATTGCTATTTGAATTTTAAAGTCATCATGATGCACGAGGCTAATAATGCACGCTTCCGATGCTCTCTGCTGCGAGTATTATAGAGCATGAAGAAGAAAGAAGGGCTCTGGCTCATTAAAAGACGATTTATTTCAACAATTGGCAAACCATTTGACTTGGCAGTCGCGTGTACGACAAGAAGCCCCAAACTCATACCGGAGAAAAACTTGGTCTATACAATGAGTGTGTACGGCATTCGCAAAATACATAATTGGATAAGAGCATCATGGGGAAAGTTTGTGCAGAAAGCCATTAAGCGCACGTAGACCAGGATCGAGTAGAAGAAGACACTCACTTCTTGTTCCTCGATTCCATCTCGGCCTTCTTTTCGCATACCTAACGCAACGCGATGTTAGATCGTATGTTCTACCAATACTTTAAGACAGTTCCACGTGTTGTTCATTATCTACTCGTCTGCTAGTTTCGTATTCTACACGGTCTGCACAAAAGTAAGATAAATAAAAGTTGGATAGGGAAGAGCAAAACCTTCGTTTTGTTAGATGTTCCAATTAGTTCCTAGTTTTTTTCTGATGTTAGTCGCAAAAACAAAACTAATTATCTTCCTTGGCAGAATACGATTCACTCTTTATTGCTGTTCATTGTCCACTTTTCATATTTAAAATATCTCTTACCGTTTCAAAGTTATAAGCGATTAACTTGGATGCGCGTTGAGTCTCCCGTTAGTGAGTGAGCCATGAGCCGGTCGCAATGATTTGCTGCGCGTGACACTGCGTTGAGTCACTCGCGACTTGCGTTACAGCGAAGCGCGTGGTAACACTCCTCGCGGCGTTCGGGTATTGTGGAAGAAAAGTTTAAAACGCGATATCTCACAAACTATTAATGAAAAAATATGTTAATTAGTCTCATTTGATACAGAATTCAACCGACTTATATGTAGTAAGATTTAATATGAGATATTATGTTGCACTTGAACGATACAATTATTTAAACATAAATGCAAATATCACCTAAGCAAATAGATAATTAAAATTTTCGCATGCTGAAATCAATTCACTTGTTGCTGTTCGTTGTCCTCTTTTCATATTTAAAATATCTCTTACCGTTTCAAAGTTATAAGCGATTAACTTCCATGCGCGTGGAGTCTCTCGTTACGGGTGAACCACGAGCGCGTTGCTGTTATCTGCAGCGCGGGACACTACGTTGAGTCTCCCGCGACTCGCGTTACTGCAGACCGCGTTGCAGCACGGAGCGCGACATAGAGGTAAAATTCAAAAAAGTATAAATCGCTATATCTCTCGAACTGTTAACGCAAAAACATGCTGCTTGGTTATATTTGATTCAGAATTTAACCGACTTAAATGTGATTGCATATAATGTGAAATATTATTATGTGCTTAAACGGTACAATTTTTTAAACATAAATGCAAATATCAACCGTAGAAATAGACAATTAAAATTTTCGCAGGCAGAAATCGGTTCATTTTTTATTGCTGTACATTTTGTATTTTTCATATTTACAATATCTCTTACCGTTCTTAAGTTATAAGCCATTAAATTCGATGCGCGTTGAGTATTTCATTCGCGAGTGAGCCACGCGCGCGTCGCAGTAGTCTGTTGCGCGAGGCACACTGCTGAGTCTCTCGCGACTTGCGTTACTGCTGAGCGCGTCGTGGCCCCCTTCGCGGCGTTCTGGTATTGTAGAAGTAAAGTTTAAATCGCGATATCTCATGAACTATTAATGCAAAATTATGCAACTTGGTCTCATTTGATCAAGAATTTAACTGACTTAAATGTGATTGCATTTAATGTGAAATATTATCATGTGCTTAAACGCTACAATTTTTTAAACATAAATGGAAATATCATCCGTATAATTAGACAATTAAAATTTTCGCAGGCAGAAATCGATTCATTTTTTATCGCTGTACATTGTGCATTTTTCATATTTACAATATCTCTTACCGTTCTTAAGTTATAAGCGATTATATTCGATCCGCGTTGAATACTTCATTCGTGAGTGAGCCTAGAGCGCGTCGCAGTAGCCTACTGCGCGGAAGACCCCGTTGAGTCTCCCGCGACTTGCGTTACTGCAGACCGCGTGCAGCACCGCGCGCGACAGTAGGGTGAAATTCAAAAAAGGTATAAATCGCTATATCTGAGGAACTATTAATGAAAAAACATGCCGCTTGGTCTCATTTGATTCAGAATTTAATCGACTTAAATGTGATTGCATTTAATTTGAAATATTATAATGTGTTTAAGCGATACAATTCTTTAAACATAAATTCAAATATCTCCGGCACAAACAGATAATTTAAATTTTCGCAGACAGAAATTGGTTCATTTTTTATTACACATTGTGCTCGAGTTTTCAAAAACTTTCATATCTTGAAAACTAATCAATCGATTTGGTCCCAATTCTCTGCGAGATTTATAAATACCCGAACTTGAATAATGAGGTCTAAAAAAATGCAACATTTTTGCTCATCTACTTCATCAAAGCTTAGAATCAAACATTTAGTTCCTTTTCGCGGTGACATTCTAGAGTAGAATATTACACATAAAAACGGAGGCAGAGATCTAATGTGATTTCAGTGCACAAAATATATGTAAATTAGCGTTCCTGAAATTTGAAAATAAACTTTTTATTCGGCAGGTAAGGACCGAAAACCCTATATTTTCACTTTGTTCTTCTTCGTCGACCTGTGTTCTTGGTTTATTACGTCAAAGGATTTTCACACAGAATGTGCGGGATTCGGTTCATTCGTAGTAGTCTGTTGTTTCCACTTTTGTGATCCTGAAGTGGAAAAAGGTCGAGGCGGTCGGTTCACAATGACCCCTCATCCTGCCAGACCTTTTCCCCATTTTATTGTTATGCCCAATGTAATTAAATTTATATTCAATGCGGCGAGTAATTTCAAAAACAAATATTGAATATACGCCCTCTCAAACATGGCCGTATAATAAAAATATTCGGGCAACGAATCCGGAATCAGAAACAGGCACTGGGAATAAGCCCACTAAATGAAATGCGACATAAATTCGTGATGAACGTGAAAATATAATAAAGCATACTTTATTTAAATCTAAAATAAATACTATTTTGGATGGCTGAATAAATACATGTGGAACGTGAAATGTCATTCGCTATCGAAGCCGTAGAGCGTACTGTCCATTTTAGATGAAAATGTTTTCGGAGCTTTTACGTATTCCTCGACTGAGAAGCCTGAGGGCAAAAAGCCCTCCACGATTGGAGCGCAAACTTTCAATGCGAACTTTGCTCGTCGCCGCCTCGATGAATAATAATGATATAATGAATGCTTAATAAGTAATCGAAACCGCCGACGAATTGGCAAGTTTGTCTTTCGCCAGCGAAATAACTTCCAATGTTTGGCGTAGATTGGTGAGCTCGAACGTAATGGAATTGTCTGCATTCCGGACGGCTGTGAGAATTGTCGGTCGAAGACCTAACTTTTCATTGAGCACCAATGCAACGATCACATCCGGTGCACCATTTGAGACGAGTCGGCCACGCATCGTTAACTTCTTATAATCTGCACGAGCCTCTACCATTTCCATCAACAAAGTATTGTCCAATTGCAGTTGTTTGGCTTCTTTTGATACTTGAACGAATTGCAGCGTGATATTGGCCAGGGCATTATTGCATCGGTCCAGAAGCTCGGAGTCATCAACTTTGGCCACTGGTGAAGCTGTTGTTGAAGTAGTGCTCTTTGGAGGCTTGAACGTAGTGGTTTTGAAATTCATTGGTTTCTTCTTTGAAGTAACTTCCTCCTCAGTAAAGGTAATCATATCCTGTTCGTCCTCCCGATTTGGCAAGTCTCCAATGATCAAATCTGCAAAAATGTCATGAGATAAGACTAAATTTTAAAATTTGTTTAAATTATGAGAAAGGTGGAAGGAAATTTAATTGTGGCATGCAAGTTGCATTCACGTGCTTGGGACGCATCCTGATGATAACGTTCGCGTTGATGACGACGATGAAATGTTCTGGGAGCATTGCTAGCAAGGTTCCTGCAGGAACGGAAGACACAAGGCATACATAAACATACGATGAGCTAGACAGCATTCCACCCATGAATGAGCCTCGCATGCAAACATTAAGCAAACATATCAAAGACACACGCGCACATCGTCAGCCACACGCGATGCTCTCCTTGCCGCCCCCGCTCTCGGCTGCCAAAGGTGTGAAAATCGCATTCTGCATGACGATGAACCGAATGTACGAGTGCAAAGTGCGCGCGCGAATGGCGGAACGAATACGGTGGAGGCGGCGGTGGCGGCAGCGCATAGTAAAACGCGTTTATTGCACGCCGTCCCCGACCGCCTCCACAGCAACTCGCCGTATAAATCACTCGAGATATTTACATACTTGTGACACACAGAGGTGCTAATGCCTTCAAATTAGACATGTTTTATTCATGACACTTTAATTATGTCTTACCTACACCTTTATTGGAACTCGTTCGGGCTTCAATGCTGCCGCCACATTTCTGGGGCGGTAGTAGCAATGAGGGGCGGCAGGGATCATGATATCAGTAGCGATAGCATTACGGGTATCAAGTTTGAATTTTATTACTAGCATGCAGAAATTCAAGTTATGCAAAATGGAAATGTGGTATTTCAAAATTTCCTGGTTGAATTTTTCTTGTAAAATGCTTCCAGGGCCCTTAGTATTGTAGTAACAGAATATCATGATTTCAAAATAAATTGCCAAATTCCCATACAAATAGATAATAGAAATCTTTGCAGTAGAAATCGATTCATTTTTTATTGCTGTTCATTGTGCACTTTTCATATTTAATGTATCTCTTACCGTTCTAAAGTTATAAGTGATTAAATTTGATGCGCGATGAGTCTCCCGTTCATAGGTGAACCAATAGCGCGTCGCAGCAGTCTACTGCGCGGGAGACACCGGCGACTCTCTCGCTACTTGTGTTACCGCAAAGCGCGTCGTGGTCCCCGTCGCGGCGTACGTGTATTGTGGAAGTAAAGTTTAAATCGCTATATCTCAGAAACTATTAATGAAACAATATGTTACTTAGTCTCATTTAATTCAGCATTTAACCGACTTAAATGATATTGCATTTAATATGAAATAATCTGATGCATTTAAAGGATACACTTATTTAAACATGAATGCAAATATCCCCTATGCAATTAGGTAATAAAAATTCTCGCGGGCAGAAATCAGCTTATTTTTTACTGCTTTTCATTTTGCACTTTTCATATTTAAAATATCTTGCTCCTTTCAAAAGTTATAAGCGTTTAAAGTCGATGCGCGTTGAGTCCGCCTTCAGCGGCTGCACAATGAGCGCGTCGCAGCAGTCTACCGCGCGCGAGACATCATCGAGTCGGACGCGACTTGCGTTACTGCAGAGCGCCTTGTGATACCTCTCGCGACGGTCGGGTATTGTGGAAGTTTTGTTTAATTCGCTATATCTCGCGAACTATGAATGAAAAAATATCTTGCTTGGTCTCATTTGATTCAGAATTTAACCGACTTAAATGTTATTGCATTTAATATGATTTATTATAATGCGCTTGAATGATACAACGGTTTAAAATTAAATACATGTGTCTCCTGTATAAACAGGTATTAAAAATGTTCGCAGGCTGAAGCCGATTCAATTTTCATTGCTGATCATTTTGCACTTTTCATATTTAAAATATCTTGCTCCTTTCAAAAGTTATAAGCGTTTAAAATCGATGCGCGTTGAGTCCGCCTTTAGCGGCTGCACCATGACCGCGTCGCAGTAGTCTACCGCGCGCGAGACATTATCCAGTCGCACGCGACTTGTGTTACTGCAGAGTGCGTCGTGGTACCCCTCGCGGCGCTCGGTTATTTTGGAAGTAAAGTTTAAATCGCTATATCTCATGATCTATGAATGGAAAAAGAAGTTGCTTAGTCTCATTTGATTCAAAATTTAACCAACTTAAATGTTTTTGTATTTAATTTGAAATATTATTATGTAATTCAACTTTACAACTATTTATTTATAAATGCAAATATTTCCCATACAAATACATATCAAAATGTTCGCAGGCAGAAATCGTATCATTTTTTGTTGCCTTTCATTGTGCCTTTTTAATAAGTAAAATATTTCTTATTGTTTTAAAGTTATAAGCGATTAAAACTCACAAACTAAAGTTTGTTTCGAAAAATTAAATTAGAAATGTGCCCAATTCTCTTTGGCAAAACTTCTATGGATTCCAAATAAGATTTTTCTCTTATACGATAAAAACCAAATTCATCAATTACTCGAGGAAGAATATAATAATGAAGTGTAATAAATCCTAAAGACCCAAAGCATTCAACGCTTGCACATCGGACACGATGTGTCCAATGAAGACATCCCACACATTTTATATGGCTCAAAGCGACCATCTGAGCAAGTATCATGGTCCATGCTTAATCTTAGCTTTTCCTGGTACTCACCATCGATCAAGAAAACTTGGTTGTCCTTCCTGTACCCCAATCTATCATGTAGCACATAGAGCCAGTAGTAGAGCTTGTCGCCTTTGCGCAAACGAACAACTTTGTCTTCGTAAATCCACGTTCCATTAATGGGCCGCAATACGTCCTTGTAGTACTGTCCAATTTCATAGTCGCGCATTGGTCGATTGACATTTCCATGGAATGCAAACAGGCGCATATTTTCTTCATGTGGTATAATTACACGCAATCCACGCGGATAGTAAACTTCAAACTTAGCTTTTGGTATCTCGTACGAGCCAACAGAACTCGAGAGAACACCCGCATAACAAAATACCGAAAGAACGGCACGAAATGTATTGTGAACATACATGTTTTCGCTGGTAACGCGCACAACAAACTTGTTGGCTTTTGCTGCTGAATGAAACACTCGCTTAATGTCTGAGTTCAAACTGAATGGCATTGAACGTGACGTGCACATTATATATACTTATATAAGTTAATGATCTGTAATATTATTAATTACGTACGATTAGCTGACGCGCTGCTTTAGATTGTGATTTCCAAAGCACGCAGATTTATTTACGTATGAATGAACCTATTGACATCGCAAAACAAGTCAAGTCTTTATCATATAGCGACTCATAAATAATATTCATATTCATATACGATATCAGAAACCACAAATTTTTATGACTTTCTGATACACTTTGTATAAGTATTCATAAAGCGATCAGTTTGGTATCAATGACAATTGATGAGCATAACGATTCTTCAAGAAGAAAGAATTCAAATTTAATTAATCCGTTAATGAATGAGTATCATCTTCATAGCCGGATGCCCAAAAAAGTAACCATCAGCAGGAAATGTAAAAATGGGAAGAACACGATACTGGAAGAAGGGATTCGCGTGCAAAACGAAAACTTCCCCGTCTTTTCAGACGCGAGCTTCGAGTTGACTTGCTTGGCGTTCGCTTAATTTATTCCCGTTTCCCTTAATACTTCATAATACTCAATAAAACTTTCCGCCCGTCTTTTTAGACACCAGAGCGCATCCCAACCACCAGACCAGACGTCGCTTCGTTTTATTCCCTTATATATTCCTGAGAAATCAGCGCGCAGTTCTTTTACGTTTTTCTCCTCCATTTCCCATTCTATTCTTGAGAAAAATTCCGAATAAATTGTTTTTATTATTTCTGCCTTGATGTGTAAAGTGTTTCTTGATTTGGTAACTAATCAATGACGTGTTATTAATTATCGAACGCTGATGAGCCGAGTCGAGAACAATTGTTTTAATCGTGTTTATGAATTCCGTTTCGGTTTCCTTGAAACAATCGACGAGATCGAGCGTACTCGACGAGTTTAGCTTATTGCGAGTTAATTTAGTATATGTAATCGATGCTAGCGGCGATGAATCGAGAACCAATTCCAATAATAAAAGCAGCAATCGGACACACAGTTGTGCACATTGAACCGCTGGTAAATTCTCTCAGTGCTGGTGAATCCCTGATTAACATTAAGTAGGATGATAGATGGAATGCTCGCGTTAATCACAAATTAATGATTGCTCTACATTGTATTGGAAATTACGAGTCGACATGCAGAACGTACAATGTGCTATTTTTGTTGTAAATAACAACAGGAATTTATTTTTGAGCGATTAAATTTTAAGGTTTGTTGTTTGTAAAATTAAAATGAAGTTTTTGCGCTGTCCGGAGAAAAACAAGTTTCTGATTGACCACAAACGTTCTTATGCAATACGCGCGAATTTACAATCTCAATAATTAATATTTGTTTGCCACGAGATTCTCATTAATTTTTAATACCGCAAACACGAGCATACATTGATGGTAAAACTAAACAGCGACCAGCTAAATTCAATTTAACTTTTAATTTGCAATCCAACCAGCACTGGGCTCGCTCTTTGCGCGACTTTTTCCGGTGCTCGTTCATTTGCTGGCCACCGCATTTCATTATAAACTCGTTTGCTGGCTCGGCTGCGAAGTAGAAAATTAAAAAGCCTCTAAATAAACAAACGACAGTCGGCAAGCATGACATGAAGACATTATTTCGTTGTGTTTCGTTTTCCCTATATATAAGTGCACGCATACATCTTCATTCGTCTCCTCTTCATTCGTTCTCATTCCCCATCCTCCTCCCAGCTCCTGCAGGATGACTATGGATGTCGTTGTCGTCGGTATCCGCCCTCGTTCCAATTGCGATTGTCCCCTGTCTGTGCGTGTCTCTCATGTCTTCTCGTCTCCAGCACTCTCGTCTCGTACGCCACAGAGATGCGTTTCAATTACTTGCCGTCGCTGGAGATTCTTCGTTTCGGCTTCCGGTTTCCGCCAATACCGATACACCGAAATTGCCGCACGCAACTTTGGCGCTCGCTTTTAATTTATTATACGTTATGCCAGCCGCTTTCTTGCGGTTCTTATGCTGTTGGTGCTTGAGTTGGCTTTGCTTGTTTTGGCATGCAACCCGAGAACTCGGAGCGAATTGTTGGGTTTTTGTCAATTACATTTAGATCACGCCGATGCATCTTCTTAAATAGAAACAAGCCGCGATCCGTTTCCGCAGCAAGACAGCCTACAAATCTTTGGGGATTCGATTAAAGAACTACATCACCAAGGACGCACACGCAGGAAGAGAAACAGAGCCAAGCTTAACAGCATATGTTTCTAACGGGCTTTTCTTTTTATTTTCGGGAAAATCCATGATAAATGTATGTTTGTTAAATTTCCGGTTTGATTATTGATAATTAGCCCATCATTTTTGATTAATAATTGCATGACAAACAGTAATAATATTGAACCTAATTTATAATTAATATTTGGCTTCAGTTTGGGCACAAATCAATTGAATTTTAATTATTTCATTTAAATTGTAATTAACTGCCAAAACTAATTAATATTGTCTTTCTGTAAATTTATTAATTGAATTGCAATCATTTGCAATAATTATTAGGACCCAGATTATATTTGGTAACTTTTAAACTTTCAAAATTTAAAAACTCTAAAATTCGTCTTCAACTTTTCTAATGCCGATGCCTTTTCCCATTTGAATTTGTCAAATGTTTGGTGGCTTTCTCTTCATTTCATTCTCAACCACCGAACAACATGTACAAATTGGTAAATGTTCGTCTCATTTCGTTGTTTTCAATGGAAGCAGCAAACGTTCTACGCAGCAGAAAACAGAACCAAACTAATTGTATTGTCGTGTGCCGTTTAATTTATTAAATTATCTTCCATTCTCTTTCTTCGCAAATAATCAGAATTCACAACTCGTCCCCATCATTAAAAAAAAATCCTTTGAGAATTGATTAAATTTTCGTTTACCAAAAACTTCATAAAATACTTAATGTCAGTAATTAGATCCATGTTTATGACTTTTTCAAAATTTTCGCATCAAAAAATATAACATTATTTATAACCGGGGAAAATATGATAACAAAATATTGACTCAAGTCAGCAAAATAAAATATAGCGAATGTATGCACTGATAATACGCTTACACGTTTAAATGAAATACGAGGCTTTCAGTTTTAAATCGACGAAAAACGCAGAAAAAAATAATAGAAAACTAAAACAAAAATAAAACAAATAAATTTTAACATACGACTATTAAATCAACTGGATTGGTTTTGTTTGTTTTATTGATGCCGATTCAGCGCGAATTCGGGATTTTTTGTCGAATTTTCCATAAAATATTGTTAAAATTTTATACTTCTATTAAAATTGCATGAAAATCTATTTGTGATCAAATCCATTCATTCAAAAATATATGAAGTTTATGAATGATAAATCAATTTCAATGCAATAGTTTTGAATGGTATGATATTTTGAATTATAGAACAATTGAAATATGAATATTTCATAATATATTTCCTCAGATTTTACCTGTATAAACGCATTTTGATTTTGGCGGAGGCGCCGGCCGAATGCATGTAAATGGCAGATTTTTTTATACAAATTAATTTTGAAGCGCAATTCAAGGTGTCGTTTACAAAGCAATTTCCCACAATTATCTCTCAACAAATCGCGAGATTGAAATATTGAAATGTGATATGAATACAAATTGAAATACTTTTTATTCAGGTGTCGTCAGAAAATAATTCATCCTCTTCGAATCAGTCTGTACACGAGCGATATTTCCATGAAATTGCAAACAGCGCTCGAAGCATTTTTCACAATGCATTAGGACGGACACGTAAACGACAAATCGATGATTGCAATTAATCAATTACACGCTGAACGTCCCAGCCTCCTCATCTCGTCGGGCCGCCCCCAGAAATTATTTGCTTGCGTGGCTGTGTGCGTTGGACGGCGGCTATTGTGTCGCCAACGCCCACACACCACCATCGCTTGCCGCCGCTCTTCCGCGTTATTAAATTCCGATACGCCGCCCTCGCGCACACAAAGCAACACCAGCGGCGGCGATCGTCGCGGCGACAGCGCGGTGGCGGCAACGATGAACAAAAAAAACGGCGTGCACGTGGCAAAAACACAACCAACGGCGGCGGCGGCGACGGTGGCGGCAGACGAAAGGAACGAATGAGCGTCACACACATGAACGCATCGAACGTATGTACACTGGACGAACAAGCGAACGAACGAACGAACGAAAGGACGAAACAAAATAATAATTCGCTTGACGGGCTCGCTTAATACGTGTCACCATCAATAATTTCCAGCGGACCTAATATAAATGACTCCCGGGCATGATGTATCGGCGTATGGGGGCGGCCATCTTTCTCCACCCCCGTCTTCGTCGAAGGTCGACCTCGTCCTTTGTACTCGTATATTTGTTACGCATCTTCCACCGAACGCGCGTGTTTTCCTAAGTCTTTCAACGTTAATAAATTTAATTACAAATTTTAATTATTTTCCACTTGGAACAAATGAGCTAACGATAAAGTGTCTTTGTCTGCCAAACCTAGCACGTCGCTGTGTGGAGGCGGCATTGGCATCGTGAATAATTGAATTTTATGTCGAAATTATGTCAATATTTAAGGCTACGTTTTTAAAATCTGACTTTTCGCGAAATTAATGAGCGCAATTAATTTGATTGACAAATAATTAATTTCTTATTTGTCTTGTAGGAATAACCAATCTTGTTTTATTGAAATTCTTACATCATTTGATGGTATAAACGACACGAAAGCTTTCATATTCATATGAAATTCAATCAACATGACATAATAATAAAATATTTTGGTATGTGATGTATTCATTTCATGTATACTGATATTTCTATCATGATGATGTCTTCTTTCTGACGCTAATTTAAACTAATATCATGTGACAGCAAAATACTAAAATGAGCAGAAGCCCAAGAAATATAATAGAAATACTGGGTATAACGTTTGGAAAGTTTTTTTTAAGAATTATTTTTGAACGCATTGCATTTTCCTTGGTAAAAGAGTTGCTCAAGATTTTAAATCACAAAATTTATGATTTTTTATTCTAAATTCTGAACACTTTGTATGTGATTAGATGTTCGTGACGCAAATCGGTTTTTATGAGGCAAACGTTACTGGAACCATATATCTTACCACCAGGCGGACATCAAAAAGCACTAAAAATGAATATGATAGTGTCTAAACAGGAAAGGAAATTGATTTCGGCTTAAAGACATCATCGCAAAAAAGACCCCGGCCTTCGGGACGCAGTCAAGCACCAAGAAACTGACTTGAGCAGCGAAATAAAACTGCATTGGCATCGAGCGTCGAAGAGATACCATGCTTGAAAGATGCCTTTCTGCCATGGCCAACCGGGTAAACCTATCGAGAGAAGGCTGTACATCCGGCTCGGATCATAAATAAAAATCGGATGACAGTGCTGCATACTCAGTCCTTAAGGACGTGAGGGTCGAGCGCTCGCTGATTTAAAGCAGAGTCAGGAATAGAATCCCGTACGGTGTTTGCATAACTTTCGGGATGGGCATATTTATACAAATTACAATCGTAAATCCCGGAATGCGTTCTTTAATTTACTTTTAATTAAAAATTATATACCCGCTGGAAGATGTGCAAATGGAAATTGTATACGTTTGGGGAGCGCGCGCGAAAGGTGAGCGTATAAATTATCCTGGTGCGCACGGCCAGGATGCGAATTCTCAGGACACGCGCGCGCGCGCGCTTCCTTGATTCGATTTAATCACAGCCGGCAGAAGATACCTGCGAGTATTACGAGTAAAGAAGAGTTACGATGGAAAATGCTGTCTTGGCAAATCTTCGCGCACATTCCATGGTAGGTAAATAATAATTAGGATACAAATGCACGCACAGCTGGGGATTGAGGTAATTATTTTGCGAATTAAAAATTTTGATGAATTTACATTTGGTATTTTATTCACGCACAAAGTAAGATTTCGCGAAGAAAGAAAATCAGTCAAATTATTAACATGACTATGAAATAACATTAAATCTTATTATTATGAAATTACAATTTCTTAAGTATCTTTCACTCCTGAAACATATAAAGCGCAAGTGAAATTAACAATTTCAGCAATTTGGGCTGAATATAATGATATAATATATTTTATAATGAGTATTAATATAATAGGTACAATTCTATCTGACTTGGTATCTTTTAAATATGCAATTTTCCCATTTAGCCGGCGCCTCCACCAAAAAAAATTTTCAAGAAAATTTAATAAATAGTTAATCTTTAATTAATTAACTTACCATTTCTGTCACACATATACTATACTCGTCTTTTAATTAAGGATAACGACTCGGAGATTTCAATTTCAATATGTAGTTTTCTCATTTGGCCGGCGCCTCCACCAAAATAATTTTTTCAAAAATACAGTCGTAAGTTTCAGGAAAAATTTATATCGACTACATTCCATCACAGATACATAAATTCTTTGTATTTTGTCGTTCTGGGTTTTGACTCAAACCCATATTACAAGAACTAAAGCTTCAGCACCAGTTAAAAACTAAGAAATTAATGTTTTGTCGCACTAGGCACAATACAACCAAAAAGCCGCGTCATCGACAATGAATAGTATTGTTCAGTCTTAGTTTTGGTGCGTGAACAAACCACTTGAATAGTTCCAAACCTGATTCTCGAATTGTATAGCCAGCGAACTTAGAGTTAGCATTGAATTTCAAATCATGCATGCAATACACTATGAGAGGGGTAGCAACCGGAAGTGAACTATACTTGATGCAGACGCAAATTGTTGTCATGGTTTGCCGTCAACATTTCATTTCCCAAATTGTTTGGTGTATCATGTCTGCCTATAATTTATTAATCGACTAATTTTAAATTGATGAATAATTTGCAATGACTTTGCAACGAGGCAAATTGCAGGCCACTCTAATATTTACTAATTAATTTCGCTCGCAATATGTTGCGTTGTTATTAACAGAGATGCCCTATGCGAATTGGAACGGACATTAGTGGGCATAGAAGCAATGATTATATGCGATTTGCAAATGATAATTACTGGGAGGCACGTTAATTGGAATAATATTTAGATCCGAAATTGATTAGTTGTTTGCGCGCTTACCAGCCGGTGGAATGCAAATCGCAGAGAAAATTCAAATTACGTGCGCATAAAGCGTCCTTCCAGCCACAATTTCATCCACGACCGACCGACCGACTGGATGGACGCGTTGTTTGTCCTGATGACGCTGAATGTTCAATTGGCTCGTCGTATTTCGTATTAGTTGCCTTCAATCTACTCGCGTACTTAGCGAACAAAGAGAATCAGTAATATACTAATCGGTTGCAATCAGCCGTTTAATTCTCAATGTTGGAAATGAAAATCCACATTCTGGGAAGACATCATCCATAGAAAATTTTCAAAAATGAATGCTGACACTTTTTAGAAACAGGAATATTTTAACAAGATATTGAATAGTTCTTAATGTTATTTGACCATGGAGTATAATATTATGCAAACGCCCTTTGCTAATTAAGCCAACTACAACGGATTGTATTCTGCTCATAGATTTGTAAATTCGTCACAATACGAACCGTCTAATTCTGCCAAATTTTAATCACCACTGACTAATTAAAGCCACGATTGAATTAATTTTCACCAACAATGTTTCTGAGAACTAACTTGAAAATCAGATTTGTTATACAGTCTCTTTGTATTATATAATATGATTTTGCACATATCCTTAAAATAATCATTCAGAAGGGAAAAAATAATAACGACATATTTCTGTTTTACATATTTTATACTTTGCATAAAATAACTTCTATGTAAAAACATCTGAGTAGTTCTAAGAAAACTTTTTATACATTTGAGATCAAAAGAGTCAAGGTTTCTGGCAACAAAGTTGAGTTCTGGGAAAGCGAAAATGTTGATAACATTATTCGTTGCTTATTTTTGTTTCTGCACGACGCCCCACAGTACAAACGTTTGTCTTAACTCAATTCCCGTCATTTTGTAGCCGCAAGCTATTATTTTCAATTTCACTACGTAGCAGTGGAACGGCAAACGAACGGGATGATGGCCGTCTTTCCAGCATATCCCGATTCCGGTTGGAGGTTTCGTCTAACTCTCCGGGCGTTGTTCCATCTCAGATGTATTTTTTCTTCATTCGGTGACATACAAATGAAAACAAATCTGCTCGCGTGCAAGCGACACACTCCAACCTCCATTTCCTCAAGCTGCTTTCTTCTTTCTCGGCCCCCATTGTCCCAAAGCTACAGGTTCGACCATGAAACCATTTCCTCCCCAATACCACAATTTGTACACAACACTCTGTATTCGAAAATACTGTTGCATGTCTTTCATAAAAGCGGACATTCTTGCGGACGGTTTTCGTCCTTTCAGCACTCTTGAAAACGCATGGGGCGGTCACAGACGAAATATAAAAAAAAAAGCCGCCGCAGGATTCACAGGAAAAAAATGTCAAGACAAAACCGTCCCAAAAAGAACAAAAACGAGGGCGCAATACAAATATCCTTTGTCCATTCACGCACATAAATAATTTCTGAATGGTTGGATTATAAAAATATAAATTTTCCAGTCCATGAAGGAAATTTGCTTGGAGAAAATTGTTTGCTGGTGCAAATCAAAATGAAGCACATTTTCCTCCCTATGGGGTGTTTTAATTTCGTGTTAGCGCTTGTTTGCAGCTTTTAAATAATACGAAATTGGAATAAACACGGTGGGGGCGGCAACGCTGATAGCAGTTCTCTGCACCGAATGAACAAATGTAACGAATGGAAAGTTTCCATTGCTGGCCAAAATGCGTACAGAAGTCACTTCAATGCCTGCGTAGCAGCGATGGGGGGCGGCGTCGGTGGCGGTTGAGGCAGAGGCAGTATTCAAGTGTCCGGTCCAATTATTAATTACAGGTTGCTAGAGTAGCAGGAAAACGGAGCAGTCCAGTCCACTCTGGTGCAGTTCATTCTGCAGATAAGCAGGAAACGCGTCGGTCTGTGTGGTTGGGGGTGGCAAATGGGGGCGGCTGGCCGTATGGGTGTTTGGCACCTCGTTTCCATTTTTCGCGCACGTTCGCGTGGAGGATGGGTAAACGCGGAACGCGTCCGCTGCTGTTTTTGTTAGCACTGCATTTTGTTGGCGAAAAATCCGGTTAACGCTGATGCGGATTTTCCACTTTATAAAAATTTATTATTTTCTACTTTGTTCACACTGTTGTTACTCCTGCTGCTGCCGCCTCCGGTGTTCGTAGTGTGGTGTGGCTTGGTAAGCAGAAAGAATTCCAAATGAATCTCGCTGCTCAAAATTGGATAAAAGCATGATATTTTCACATTGTAGAACACGAGTCTCGGAGTGTGCATCACCATAAAACGTAACATACTGATTTATGATCACGTGAATAATTCTTTTTTTTGTGTGTTGTTCATTTACTTACCCTAATGTCTGGAAACTAATATGTTACCCAATGTTCACAAAACCTATAGAAAAATCTGAAAAGTTTGCTTATTTGAATAATTTAACAAACTATAAAATTCTATAGCTTAAATAACTATAAATATTTGGTTCCAGTCCATTACCAGAAAAGTACAGAAATGCAAATTCTAAAGAGCGTATGATAAAAGCATGAAAATACAAAGCATTAGAACATCATCCAAAAAGGGTCCTTCATAAGGAATATGAACTTTGCGTTCGCATTTAGAATTGGGCAATGTAGGTATGTGGAAGACATCAAATCTGAGATTTTCAAATCATCATTTCATCTCTCAACCCTCGCGCATAAAAGGGGCCTAAGGTCTTTCAATAAATCCACAAATTAAGTTTCCCTATGTCATTTCATTTCACTGGGATGCGCCCTGCACAGCTCCGGGCAACTTCGACTAACAAATTTATATATTCAAACGTTTCATGCACCGGAAATGCGAACGAAAATAAATTGCAATTTACGTTTTGCATTTCACTCGGTATGCGCGCATGATATAAAATCAACAACATGTGCTTCAGCTGAAAGGAGAAAACGTTCAACATCGTTTTCATTTTCGTTGGGCGCGCCCTCTAAAAGCGCGTATAAAACAACAATTTCCTCTTCATGACTCCACCATTCGCATTCACCCATGTTCCTCCCATGTATACACCGGTGCGCATTTTCTTATTCATCCTTATAACCATTAAACACGACGATGCTAGCGCGCCCGAGAACATAAAGCGAATTAGCATAAATGCCATCATAATTTTCCTTCATTCATCCATGTTGCTGAAGTATTTAAGGATGAAGGATCCCCATACACACATACGCATGCGAACTGAAAGGATGCTAACGATGAGAATTCCTTTCTTATGTGCATCATCAAAGAAACTGACTTGCGGAAACTTTTGAGAAGTCAAAAATAACAATTGCAGAAAGTTCAAATATTAATTTTTATTCCGCCCCCAGTAAATTTTCCAAATAAAATTGTTAGTGTGAAAATGTCAGTTTGTCTGCGAACATTCAGTATGCGCATAAAATTGCGCGCATTTTCTTGCGTCCGTTTCGCTGCAGAGCAGCAGGATTCAACAAAGTTTGTCACATGCCAAACTCACAGCTAGTTGACATCGGCTTTCGTTTATCGTGCCAGCCAACTATGCTCCCCTTAGTGCCATCCAGCCAGCCAGCAAGCAAGTGGCATGCCGATATCCCCCCATCTCTTCACCGCTGGGTACCTTCTACATTTCTTTCAACTTCCGCTTTCCGCTGCGCAACGACGACGATGTCGGCGGCGGCGGCGGCGGTGGCGAGCGGGCGAGCAAGATGAATGGGTGTCAATGGAAAATTGAATTCCGCGGTTCATCGCGTCGAGAATCTCGCGCGCGGGACTCATCGTTCTTGCCGCCCTCGCTCCTTGCACGTTCAACATTCCATAAAGATACTTTTTGCCTTGCGTGTTTGCGCTAGCCGAAGCTGCCCCCACAGAGTGCGAAGCACTCGAGGGCCGAAGCGCATCATCATTTTTTATACGAATTTCTCTATATAAAACTAAATGATGCCCGGATGACGAATATAACTTCTCTTATCAGTTTGCATTTCGTGAACGCGCCCACCCACGCTTCGAAGTTTGCTCCGCTCATTTTCGTTTTCGTTTGCATTTTCGTTTTCGTTCGTGCGCGAAAAATGGGGATTTGATATTGCTGATGACGATTTATACGCGCTTGCCATTTCTCATTAATACTTTTTCATTAATTCTGGTTAAAATACTTTCATCAAATGAAAGTTGTGTCGCAAATTCTTACTTTTATTTACGCTTTTGTTTTAGTTAATTTGAAAGGGAGCATCAGGTGCTCGTTTGAGGTTCAGTGTTTTTTTTGCGGTTTTACGAGTTGGATGTTAAACTTGGGACCAGTAGCTGCCACCGACTTAGATACATGAAACTTTCCACAAAGCGCAGATGTTGTCCGTTCATGAACGCCGGGGACATGCCCTCGACAGAAAGGGTATATACAAGACCTTGTCGGGGGCTTTTGATTAAAAAGCTTTAAAAGTTAATGTTTAAGTTACGGTTTCGTTGTTTAATGAATGTCATAATAAGAGTACTTGGATTAAAGTATACTTGTCGGTTATAAACTTTAATGAAATGCCGTTTTTTATTTATATTTACAACCTGGCTGCTGGTCCTAGCCAATTTTCGCAAAAGATTATTCAACGAAATTTATAAGATTTTTATGTAGAATACATGAGTTTTATGAAGATTCCAAGATTGGGTCATATATAATTTAATAGACCTGTTTTAAAATATAGTAAAATAAAATGATCGATTTTTTGAAATTCCGTTCGAGTCTACTGGGCGATGAATTTGTACAGCGACGTCGCAGAAATAGGTTGCGCGGGTGACTCCGTTGAGTCTCTCGCGACTTGCGCTGCTGCAGAGCGGGTCGCGGCACCTCCGGCGACTATCGGATAACACAACAGAATAGTTTAAATCACTATATCTCGCTAACTATCAATGAAAAAATATATTGCTTGGTCTCATTTGATTAAGTATTTAATAGGCTTATGTGTGATTGCATTTAATATAAAATTTTATGACGTAATTAAATGATAGAATTATTTAAACATGAATGCAAATATCTCCTATACAAATAGGTATTAAATATTTTCGAGGGCAAAAATCTAATCATCTTTTACCGCTGTTCACTATCCACTTTTCAGATTTAAAATATCTCTTACCGTTCTAAAGTTATAAGCGATTATATTAGGAACGCGTTGAATCTCCCGTTAACGTGGTGAGCCACGATCGCGTCGCAGTCGTCCACTGCGCGGGAGGCTCCGCTTAGTCACTCGCGACTTGCGTTACTGCAGAGCGCGTCATGGTACCCCTCGCGGCGTACGGGTATTATAGAAATAAAGTTTAAATCGCTATATCTCATGAACTATTAATGCAAAATTATGTTGCTTGGTCTCATTTGATTCAGAATTGAACCGTCTTATATGTTGTTTCATTTAATAAGAAATATTATGATGCAATTAAACTATATAATTGTTTAAACGTTAATGTGTATAACTCTTATACAAATAAATAATACAAATTTTTGCAGGCAAAATTCGATTCATTTTTTATTGCTGTTCCTTATGAACTTTTAATATTTACAGTATCTCTTACTGTTTTAAAGTTACAAGCGATTAAAGTCGATGTGCGTTGAGTCTCTCGTTAGTGGGCGACCCACGAGTGACTCGCAGGGTTCCAGCGCGCGGGACACTCCCTCGAGTCTCTCTCGTTTCTGTTGGCGAAGTCGCAGTACGACGCACGACTCTCCAGTCTATTCAAAACAAAAAAACGAAAATATAAGTAGAATTTTAGAATTTTCTATAGAGTTATATGTTTGGTCTTCATGAAATATTCAATTTTTAAAATGCCTTCACACTTAAATTGCGCTCATTAGGCGGCGGCAGAAAACACCGAATGACCGTCCCATACTAATGGCACTCGCACCTACCTGTGAACAAAGCTAATAATACGCTTGACACTGATTAAAATTGCCGACGCTCCGGTATTTTGTTTTAATTAATTCAAGCGCTCTGTGCCCCCAAAACAAACACCTCTTGCATTACACACTGCGTGTTGCAAATTTCAAACTTCCTCACTGTCAAAATGAACCAAAATTAGTTGTTCTTGTGAAAACTCCCTATATACAACAACAACAAGTATTATATTACATTGTCACTGCTGCCTTTTCTTTTGTCTTATTGTATGAAGATGCAGGTACACCTTGACAAATGATTATTGTATCTAGCCGAAACAAAAGACCAACCGAATATATTTCATCATTTGTTTCGTGTGCGCATCCTACAAACAATTGTAAATCAGATGTCGGGGGCGGATTTTGGACGTGCGGTTTGATGCAACCTCATTTTTATACATTTTGTCAACTTGGCGAGATGTAAGCACCTGTGCAAATAACTACAATTAAAGCAAATGAATCAGGTATTCAGAGAGTGCGCAGGCTGGCAAATTAAAACTAATATTGCTGTATTGTTGTGCTGTCAACAATTTTGCATTTTAATGTTGCCGCCCCCGCAACTCGCCGCGCCGTGTGGCGGCATATGCACCAAATCCACCATCATCCGTGTACATGTTATGCAAAATTCAAGTGCCCATGGAGGCAATCCTGATTGGTACTATGGTTGCAATAGTTTCGCATTCAATCCACTGGCACGCATGCAGTATTAAACATACGCCGCCTCCCAATTGTAATGTCATCGCATTATGCATGAATATTTCGCATTTTCCCTACAGGGTAATCCTATTTAAAATTTACAACTAAGGGACCAAATTACAAATCAATAATTAGCGGCGGAATGAATGAATAAGTTTCGTTTCGTTTCGTGACTTTTTTGAATTTTTAAAATCTTTGTAAGATTGAGTGACCCTATATGTTGAAAATTGGGCTGTTATCAAAATCATTCGTTCGGTGTAATTTGGCATTATGCGGCGCGCATTATTTATTCATGCACTCGAGAATTGGAAGGCAACAATTCGTCCTAATTAATGTCGGTCGGTATAAAACGAAATCGTTAATAATTCCACAACACTTATTCGCTAATTGCAGTATCTCGATGCAGGAAATCGAAATCGCAAGAGGCGAAAATGTTGATTTTTCATTAGGCGAAAAGTTTTCACTGAAGCTTCGGTTGGTTTTTGAAAATTGCAAAATTGGAGTGCAATGTGTTCTGTTTTTAATAATTGCTTATGAAGAAGTAATACAAATTAACAGCCAGCACTGAATAATTTATAAAGGACTAATTGAGTACTGAAAATTTAATTTTGTTATTTGGAAACAAAGAATCTTCTTCCATAAAATTCGTTTTAATTTTAACATTACTATAATCATTTTAAATTGAATTTCATGTATTTGTTGCAGAAAGATATGAATCTTTCAGCCATAATAACAATGGAAAGATAAAATTATTATTAACATTATCAACATTCTAATAATCTCACGTTTTTAGAAGCAGGAAGCGTGCGCACGTGCTTAATTAAAACTATTCTACAATTCCGGAAGCGAAATGAATAATAACGCGAAATAATTGCAATTTATACCGATACTAATTACGCGAACGTGCCCCCCACATCAACTCGTATTTGTCAACAAAATAATGCGTTGTCTGCAAGAGTTTATTTGTTGATGGCGGCGTTCACACATCCGTGCCATTATACCGAAAACCGGGACAATAATTTAAATTGGAATTTTTAATGAATTCATTATGTAGTCGTAATGAACACAGATGATAACAATGGATGGTTCAGCTACGATTGGGATGGGCGGATGGGAGGATGGGATATTATTACACCTAGTTTTAAATTAATTTCCAAACCCAAGCTTGTCGACAACAACCTTCAATTATCCCGACGGCGACGATGTTACCCACGCGCACCGAACACCGCTTCCTTTAATCATCGAAAACAAACAGGGAGGACTCGTTCGCATACCATGGGCATATATCGTGGAGCGATAAGAGGATACGTGAATTGAACACGAAAATGTTGCGACCCTTATAGTTTGGGATGCCTTCGGCAAAGATAAACACCCGTCGCACGCGTAAATGTGGGTGCTGGATCCTAGGATGACTCAATGCAATTAATTGCGTTTATTTATAATCCTGGGTGTGAATTTCCATTTGCAAGTCAGTTCACATATGTTTTACAATTCAATTATGCCAAATTTAAATTTCAATTCAAACTTTCTACTCGAATTAGTGAACTGGCAGGTACTACTAGTTGATTCATTTAGTTTGACACATGCAAATACCTAATGAAATTTTTTGGTGGAGGCGCCGGCCGGAAATTTTGCTGAAATTAAAAACTATGCAATATCATTAATTACAATCAAAAATTAATGCTTGGGTAAACTATTTTAAACTGATAAACTTCAGTTCAAAAATGCTTCTTTCGAATTATAACGATATCCAGAAAAATTTCAGGATATTTCCTTGAAGGACTAACAGCTTTATGGTTAGGTGCTAATGTTGATATAAATATATTAGGTTCAGGTGCCCTTCAGGTGCATTTAACAACGTATTAATTAACCTGCAGCTTGCACGCTGCCTGCCACCGCCGAAAATCGAACCAATAATACCAACACGAAGCACCAGCGGAGGTGGCTAACCACCGCATCGTGGACCATCGCCAATGCAATGGAGCCGCTTTGGAGTCTCTGGTCAGTATCGCAACGGTAACGACGACGGGGGCGGTAATATTGGTTGAGTAAACCGAATAGTTTCCAGCACATATGCTTTGATTAGGTTTTAATTAATTCGGATTAGTGTTAGTCGGGTATAGCACGCCTAGACTGCATGTGTTTCAGGCTTTCACTCAGATACAATCTGATATTAGGTGCTAACAGCGAATATTACTACAAACTTGCGGGCGCGGTCAGAGATAGTTCGAGGTACGCAGCTTACGGTTATGGGCAAATAATTGAATTTAGCTGAAATTAATTCAACCTAAAGTTGGAAGATGTCTTTAACATCAAGTTTAATTCATCAAAAATAGAATAACTAGTATAATGACTAGAAAGAATACAAATTATACAATTAGACGTTCAGGAAAGTCAAAGAAAATAGAAATTCCAATTAATGCAAGTTCAAACAACACGATTCTTTGGTATGCAACGAAAGAACTCGAATTATTTGCGCTGTAGTAGTATGACCATGTAATTTTTAATCAAATGTTTTTATATTGTTAATTCCAAGTGTGCTTCTGGTACTTTTGCTTTGACATGTTCGTTTTGGGCTGCTTCTTCGCCGAGGAAACGTGCTGCGCGTGCCTTTCTCGGGCCCCGAAGAAGACTCGGCAAATAGTAACTAGAAAAGCAAATAATTTGCTTTAACTTATTGCATCGCTCGCAGATCTGCGCGTTGCCATGCTCTTTGTACATTCTTCCTCGGAGTCGTTTCCGGCGTAGATTTAAAACATCCCATCGACAGGATGCTCCCCACGTTTAGGTCGGCCTAATTTTTTCACTTTCATGTCGAGTTGATTGCATTCCTCATCGACGACATGTAAATAATGCTCGCGGGAAATTTCGGAGCATCCTGTGTTGGGAGCTGCTTGAAGAGTCTTTGCACTGGCCGCGCACTTCTTTTGACTAAAGCGGTAAATAGATAATGACGACGCAAACGAATTCAAATGCGTCGCACGTTCCTTCCCAGTGTACTGAGAGCGAGAGGCCGCCCTTGATTCGATTTGCTCCACTCCACCCTCTTCCATCCACCCTGCCGCCCCCGATGGTTCTTGCAATGTGCACTTCTTGGTTCTTTCTCTGCCGCCTCCAACGAGGGAGACCCGCGATGCAATAAAGGGAAGGATACGAAGTGAGCAAGGAGACTTGCGTCTGTACCAAATGTAATTCAACAACAAAAGAAAAGTCCTTTTTGCTTTCCTTGGTATTTTTCAAATACACTATGTCCAAAGTTGTTATCCTTCCTTCAAAAAATTTCTTAGTTGCTATTGGTGGATTATTACAAAGGTCTAGAAATTTTTTGGGTATTATGGAGTTGATTGAAATGTTTTGGTTTGTGGCCATATTTGAAGAGGGTATTATTGGAGGATTTCTGCAACACCAAGTGGCAATGTTGTTTTGTTTTGTGTCTGCTAAGCTAGTAGAACAACCCCATTAACTAAACCGAGCTAAGTAGGGTTCTCACTTCGATGTGAGCCGCCACCAACAGCAACATAGACTTTCACGTTCGCTGCGTCCCTCGTCGAGACAGTTACAGCATTACCACCCCTTGCCGCCTCCACAAAGCGTAAATTGACTTAACTGTCTCTGTTCTTCTTGGTTGAGGTATTTTTGCAATTTTCTCTTCACGTAGGGGATGAAATTGAAAAACCAGAAAAACGCATTTCTCCATTCGCCACAAAATTCCACAGACAAACTGAATTGAAATTAATCCCAAAATTACCAACAATGAGACAAACAGAAATTATTTGTTGAAAAATATATTTCAGAAAAAAAACTAATTCCAAGACTTTCTTGGATGTGTTTAACTAGATTACTCTGAGTAAATGGAACCTAATGGAAATTGCTCCAAAAATTAGTAACAATAAGACCAACAGGATTTATTTGCTTTACAATTTAATTTCAACAAATAAATAAATGTAGCAACTGATTTGAATGGTTGGTGTTCAAACAGCGAGTCGATTCGTTCGTATTTTGTATTCTTCACCAGACTCGTAATTTTATATTAAAATGCCCTCTCAGAAAGTCTTCGTCTGCGTCCGTGTTTGCTTTGCCTGCTTTCCATCATTATTTCTTTTGCTGTCGTCGTTGTCGTATTTATGATGATGTTCGCAGCGTACATTTGAACAGAACAGATGTCTGTTCGAAATTAATAAAAAGCCGAATAAGATGTGGCTCTAAGCCCGTCCATGATGAGCTGTACGTCCGTGAAGAAACCATAAAAGTTGTCGGTGTGTGCGCGCACGCATTGAAGAAAAGTAAAAGGTTTTGACGTCGAGTCGGGAAATTATTTGTGCGCTCGCAGCCTCAATGTATGCGAGTGTATTTCGATGTGAAGAACGCAGAATGCAATGCCTGCAGAGCAAGGCAAACGAAATGAAACGTGTTTTAAGTCAACGTTGACAAAGCATTTGTTGCCGAGTGAATGTGGAATGAAGCCAACGGGAAATGTTTGGGAGACGTCCTCGGAGCTCGGTGCGCTCGTTCTACTTATTCGTGCTCAAAAGCAGTGTTTTTATAATGAGCAATTTGTAGTTGTCCCACAGTAAGTACTCGAAGCATCTGAAGAGAAACGAAGAGCGCTGCAAAGACCCTCGCGGAATGAACGCAAATAAAAATTAATTGCAGGAAATTCCTGGAAGCAAACGAAGAAATTCCATAAGTTCTCATTTCAAGTGCAAATATAGAATTTATATTATTTTTCTACACTCCAAGTAAATATTATTCCAAGATAATTTTACTTGTTTAGTGCTTTTTGCGCGAACTTCCTGATGACCCATCGCTATCATTCGTTCTCGAGCGTTCTTCGGCTGACTTCGGCACTAAGTGACAGGTTAACTTTGCGACGTGCCGCCCCCCAAGCTATACGAAAATTTTGCCTTTCATTGAGGAAAAGTTGCACACTTTCCCAAGAAGCACGCCTCCAAACAATTCCCGATGGCAAATTACACACTTAATACTCCTTTCTTCCAAACAACAAAAATTACGATTCCTACCGCCCCCATCTCCTTCTTCGGAGCACTTTTCAAATACGTTATCCTTTTTCTTTCCTGTCGTTTGGATGCGCATCCCGTCTTGTTTCATGTACGGAACGAAGAGTGGGAACACTTTCATTCTATTTGGTGTCTTCTTGGATCTGGATGAGGGCCGCCACCGTCGCTGGCGCGCTGCTTCCAAATCACTTCACGCCCCATTATTTCCGGCGTTCTCATTAGAAAACTTCGATTGCAAAACCTTACTTTTTTCGCACTGCCTCCGGCGGCAACATGCGAAAAGTCCGTCGACGCTTTACGTGCCTTCCGCGAATTCGCCCGCGGGGGCGGCTGAACGTCCCGAACGATTCGCATTCCAATAATCAATCAAACGATTAATGTGCTTCCGCCCGTTCGCATTGTGCGCGCCGAACTTCGCATCCGGCATTCTATAAATTCAATTAGCCAAGAGTGGTAGAAAATTAAAAGCGTAATAGCGCTGCGAATCCTGTGCCGCCCCACACGGATCCAATAACGAATGAAAGCGATGATGTCGGGATGGAGAGTTATTGAAAATAATTGGATTAACTCGTTATTTTTTTGCGGTGCAAACACAAATTCTACACATCAACATTTGCAGGATGAAAGCTTCCGTTTTAATAGTGATCCATCAGTTAAACACTCTTTTGCTTTTAGAGCAAAATACATTTTCCAAAATTTCAAAACAAATTTCAATTTTTACCATCACATAAAATGGATAATTAACACCTTGACTTCTTTGTAATTAGCTCTTTGTTCTGGGTTATTGGGGATTCTGAGGGCGATGGGACTAATCATAAAGTATAATTAAACACTTTCTTCGTGAAGTACCAAGAGAAACATCTCGAAAAGCGTCGGCCGCACACGCCCAGATTTCGAAATAATATATCGGTATATTATTTATAAGCAGACAATAATTCAGCGGCAGACGCACCATCCTCACAGAAGAACAAAAGACAGTTTGTTATGTGCCATTGCCAACGAAGGGCCCAACTCACAGAATTTATTGCGGTTTTGCTACTCTGGTAATATTTAAAAAGATGACGCTGGATGCTTCTGCAACCAACTCGGATGAAGGACGCGACGTGCCACGAACACCAAAACTCGAACCGCACCCTTTTGGAACAGTGGTATAAAACATCCACCTCTCCAAACAACGAAACACACTAAAAAGACCGGACTTCACTTTCATCATTACTACATTCATTTTTATCCCGAAGTTTTGCAACTCCATGGAAAAATCATCCTGTACAGTTATCAACTTGCGCATCCGTCAATGTCGTATTGTTGAAGATCAAGTTATCCCAAAACATAAAATAAATGAAAATTTCATGCGGGCACAATTAAATTAAATTTGCAAATCTAATTATTACGAAATCCAACATTAATAAATCTGCATTTTGTGTATATACGCGCTGAGGAGTTCTTGAAGGATTCAGCGTGAGGATCCGGAGGCGGCAGACAATCGGAGACGCTGCGCTCGCGAAGAAAAAGAACCAAACGCCGGGGGTTGCAATCTCGCGGCGTGTAAATGAAAGACGCGCTCGCGAGAGGATTCGCCGCCGCCAACAACGACGACGACGACGACGGTTAATAATGAGCGCAATTATAATTTAATTATCCTGCTGCTGAAATATCAAGTAATTTCGCGATGAGATATGGAAGTGCCGTAAGAAGGCGCGTGAGTGGTAAGTGGAACACATTACGATATGAAACGCAATGCTGAGGATGGTTATGATGGCGGTGGAAGGACAAAAGAGGGGGCGGCGGAGGTGAATGAAGACGACGGGGGCGGCTCAGCTTACGGTGTCGTTCGAGGACTGTTCAGGTTCGAGCATTCGCTCGGCGAAGATTTCGGTTCGAATTCAAACCTTATGCAGCGTATTGCTGGGCGCGGGGGCGGCAACTGCAATGACGACGCGCCGTTCACAAATGCCTTACCAATTAAGTCTATCTTGACATTAAATCGCAGCCGAACTCATAGTTAAGACGGGGATATAATAGGTGCAAATTAGTATAATTGTCGTCTCAGAATTCCTGGCATATTGCCGTAATTAGATTTCAGTAATAGTTTCGGTAATGTTGGCAATTAACGCCGCAGCAGCACAGGAGCAGCCGCCTCCGAGCGATGAGGCGGCGTTTGCCAGAACGGCATTTCCGATGACATGCGAATACATTGCCGTTTCTCTTATCACCCACCGCCAAACGTGGAGCTTGATGAAAACCGCCATATACCGGATGATAGCAACCAGTTATATTTAATAACCAACATCTACCTACAGTTTAAAATTTGATTTGTTGAATTTATTGATGGTACTATTCAAAAATAATTCCAAATTCTCATTTTTGTGGTTCCCTTATTTGGAAACTTTAACAGCATGATGCCAGTAGTGATGGTCCGGAAACACGGGAAGAAAAATAAATTCGTGCTGAAGTTGTTGTCTAGGGAGCAATCCACTTCCTGCTTCCTAGTTCGTTGCTCGGTAGCTTCTCCAAACTTGAAGTGTTCCTTTTTGAAGTGAAAACTTCTTTAGACGCACTGTGCAAAAAAATTTGGGGAGTGACAGTACAGAGAAGAAAACTGAAAAATTGTCATGGACTCATTGAAAATTTATTCAATACACATAATAATATTATTTAATTTAGAATTTGCACTGAATTGCCGTCCCCAAGAAGGTGATATGCCGCCCCCGATCAGATATATAATCATCCTTACTACCATACCTACAACTTTTTGGAATTGGAAAATCAGACCTAATCGTATAAATAACATAAACGGAAGATAAGCAGCCGCTAAATGTTTTTCAGGGATTAATTTTTAATTAAGATGCTCGCTATTAGCACATCATAGCCAACCTCATGCTGACAGACCCACAAAGACATTGCTTCAATATTAAAAGACAATATCTTCGGTAATGAAATGCAAAATGGGTGGGAAAGGTTAATTACTTGCTGCAATATTAAATAAGATTTAGGTAGGTCCATGCATGATTCAAATGATGGGCGCGACACGGGAAAAGTATTTGGGAAGCGAGTTGGCTTCATTCGTTGGAAACTCTGGATGATTTCTGACTTGCGGTCTACTGAAAGAGCAATTACGGTCGCGAAGGTATGTGCTCTCTTATTCGCCTCGACTTCAGAACGAACCTCCGAGCAGCAACTAGTAGCAAGGGAAATCTAACAGTTCGCAAAAGTATGGGGTTGCTAATGAATAAATCACGTACTTTGATTGCGTTTTGTACGGCCGCGAACGAATCATGCGCATTGCGGCCACGAACTTTCATAACGCGTTTCATTAATTTCGACATAAATTCCACGCGTGCCCATTTCCTGAAATATTCGAAACAAAAATTCCCACCGTTCCCTCGCCCGTATTTTGATCGCTATTTATACGCGTTTAGTACAACAAATGGTGATTAATCATCCGACCAAATGTAATCTTAAAAATCCCTAATGCGTTTCTAATCTTCTGTCGGACGTCAGCGATGCAAATACATTATAAATAATTCAATTTTGCCCCTTCTTCTTCGCACCATGATGAAGAACGAGTAGACCTCGGGCGCGAGCATCCAAATGAAAGATAAAAGAAGTGCTAAAGAAATGCGCCCCCGGTTGGGGTCGATGAAGGCGATCCATCTAGAGACCCAACCCATCCCCATCCATAAAGGAAGATCGAAGAATGGTAAGCGATATCAGAGCGCGCGCAAAAATGATGATATCCGCATCTGGACCAACTTCCTTCACTTTTCTAATATCTGTACCATTACCGCCCGAAGAAGTGAAATACCGAGTCGTGTGGAAAAACGTGGTACAAGCAATCAAAGGCCCTTTTTGGACGTTTTTCGGTCGTACTTTGTGTTTGTATGGCCGACGTGCCCGGCCATTGTTTGCCGAGTAATCCATCAAAAGGAGACGCGGCCGATCTTAAATGCGTTTCGAAGTTATTTCGTCGAACCCGTCCGGGGGCCGTGTTGTTGCTAAACTTGCTGTGGAAGAGGGCGCAATCTGAATCGAGGACTCGCTGGACGGCGGCGGCAGCGACGACCGTACGACCGGACATCTGATGGACAAATTGTGTTAGTCCTGTCCCTCCAATATAATCCCAACCGAAATAACACAGCTGGCTGAGCTGAGTGACGCAATACGACCAAACTGTACGGTCCACATGCATTGATCTCATCACAACTTCGATAAACCGATTGGAATCTCATTTTTTGCGCAGATGCGCGTTTCATATACTGTTATTATTTAATTTGTGGCGATTTTCCTCAAATATGACATGGGTATCCTTTTCAAAGTCAGATTATTTTTGATGATCAAAATAAATAATTTTCTAAACTCTATCTATAAAAATATTTGTGGTCGTGTATGATTTTGGGAATCAATTAATAAGTTTCACTTTTATTATCATTTCATAATTATTCACTCATTTAACTGCGTATAACTTTTAAATGACTGGACCAATTAAACTAAAGTTAGAACCAGATTGTAGGTCTCAATTAATACTTTTCAAAAATCTATGGCGTCATGCCTTTTTGGTTATGCGGAAAGCAGAAATCGCGTTAGAAGAAAAAAATTGAAAAAAAATTGGTAGCGAAAAAACCGATATGAAATTCTTAAAATCGCTCGAGTTTTCAAAAATTTTCATATCTCCGAAACTAATGGACTGATTTGGCTGATTCAAAGGGCATTTAGCATATTTTGACGAAAAAATAACATTGGTCATGGTCCCGAATCCCTGCGGGCATCGGAAATATCCGAACGTGAAAAATGGGGTCCTAAAAATGCAAAATTTTCACTTTTTTTTCGCTCTTTAACTGCGTATAAATTTTAAACGGTTCCACCGGTTAAAATAAAAATATAACGAAATTGTAGGTCTTGACGAGCACTTTCCAAAAATCTATGGGTTCATGCTGTTTTTGTCATGGGTTGAGCAGAAATCACGTTCGAAGAAAAAATTTGAAAAAAAAGTTTGTAGCGAAAAAAGTGATATGAAATTCTTAAAATCGCTCGAGTTTTCAAAATTTTTCATATNACGTGAAAAATGGGGTCCTAAAAATGCAAAATTTTCGCTTTTTTTTCGCTCTTTAACTGCGTATAACTTTTAAACGGTTCGACCGGTTAAAATAAAAATATAACCAAATTGTAGGTCTTGACGAGCATTTTCCAAAAATCTATGGGTTCAAGCCCTTTTGATCATGGGTTGAGCAAAAATCACGTTCGAAGAAAAAAATTGAAAAAAAAGTTTGTAGCGTAAAAAACGATATGAAATTCTTAAAATCGTACGACTTTTTAAACAGTTGCATATCTCAGAATCTAATGGACCGATTTGCCTGATTCAAAAAGCATTTACCATATTTTCACAAAAAAATAACATTGGTCATTGTCCCAAATCTCTGCGGGACTCGGAATTATCCGATCTTGAGAGATAGGATCCTAAAAATGCACTTTTTGCAAAAGAGCGTTTCATTCTGAGCTGTTCATCCCAATTTGCCTTTTTCACTTTCAAAATATTCATCTTTTGTGTAACTGAATAATATATGTTATTCTATTTTATCAAATCCAAATTCTATTTCCCCTAATAAAACAAAAGAAAACTCATTCACAAATCATCTAACATGAAAAACGAGGCAACTTCCGAATTAAAAACAGCAATAACGCGCATTATTTATAAATTACACATACAAAAAGTAAATTAAACTTGTAATCGTGTTCATGCACACAACATTAAATAATGTTAGCATGCGATTAATTAAATACATGTACCGGGAGCGAAGTCGGCGTGGAATTAATCATTTTTATTGCGCGCGATGCGAGATATGCGTCGAGCGGGGGCGGCAATAGCAACAAACGACGAAGAAGGAGGCCTGCTTTGTTACATGTGGCCGGCAAAGTTTACATATGAATGCTGAATCGCTCTATATCTCTGTGCATACATCTATGCTGTGCAAACATTATTTCGCCCGCTTTCGCATAACACTTCGTCGAGGACGGCGACGATGGTGGCGGTTGTGGTCACACACGAACGCCGAAAATAACGGGTAACTCGGGGGCTGCGTCGACCACCAACCGCCATCGTTGACGTCCTTAGCGTACAGTCCTGAACCTGCTTCTGCACTACACCAACAGGAACATGGGAAATTTATGCGCATTATCCTTTAACGGTCGCACCAACCAAAACAGCACCGAATGCAACAACAAACACTTGCTGTGTATGCACAGCATCCGCGACACGGATGCTTTCAAAGAGCAAGTCGGATGGGGGTGTAAAATGCAAGTGCAAGAAGTAGAAAGAAACGGGAATGAAAGTTGCGAGAAGTGTGCGAATGCAGATCGGGAATACTCGTCCATGATTTTTTGGCGGAGGAGCCGGTCTAATGTGATTAGTAGTAGTAAAATAATTGCAAATTAGGAAGAAGTACTAACAATTTGTCTAAATTACTCATAAGTTACATAAACATATGTTGTAGAAGCATTGAAACAGAATTACTGTAACGAATATTAAAAATTGGTAATATTTTTCTTGGTGGAGGAGCCGGTCAAATGGGTTTATACGTGGCAAAGTATTTGCAAATTTGGAAGCACTAGCTAATTGTCTAAATTACTCATAAATCTCGTAAACATATGTTGTACAGTGATTCAAACGGAATTACTGCAAATAATATTCAAAATTTTTCATTTTTTTGGTGGAGGAGCCGGTCAAATGGGTTTATATGTACAAGAAAAGTCGTAAATTGGGAGAACTAGCAAATTGTCCAAATTACTCCCAAATTATATTAACATAAGTTCTACAGGGATTTTAACATAATTACTGCAAAGAAATATTAAAAATTGGTAGTATTTATTTTGGTGGAGGAGCCGGTCAAATAGGTCATACGTAACAGAGCAATTGCAAATTTTGAAAAACTACCAAATTGTCGAAATTATCTTATTATTAAATTATATAAACCTAAGGAGTACCGGGATGCAGAACAGAATTACTGCAAAGAATATTCAAAATTTGTAATTTTTTTGGTGGAGGCGCCGGTTAAATGACAATATACATAGAAAAATACTTATCAACTCACAGAAATTGCTATTAATAAGTAGTACTGAAAGGTTTGCAATTACAATAGAATGCTTTTGGCCACATGGAACTTCAAAAATGCAAATTGTAAATTTCTTACGATCCTCATTGCAAAAATACAAAATACAGAATGCTTTAGAATACATCCTTCTATAACAGTGCATAACAAAGCACTGGGCAAATTCCATTGTTGGAGGCGGCTACGGAGACGGCCACTGTGAGCCGTCCGATAACGAGTAACATATTCCCAGTAAACGCTTGTGATACCTGCAAGATGAACGAACATGGGCGCATTCATAGCATCGTTGTTGTGAAGGTGGCAGCGTCGATAATGCCGCCCGGTAAGTTTGCTATACTTCGACGCTCGGAGGCGGTTGCTCGAAACCGACAACAATGTTGGCTTCGATATATCATTATCGTTGCATCTAGCCGCTGGGTTTAATAATAATATTAGAGCAAACATTGACTGGATGTATTGAGAGAGCTATCTGTTTGGCAGGTTATCATCGCCGCCGCCGCCGCCTCCGTCTCGCACAGGTATTGTGTGTGCATTGCCGCCTCCAATGCATGATGAATGCGCTGTTGTGGCTGCAACGTGCACATACAATGCAATATGATGCAAGATATATGCAGAAAGTTGCAATTCTTATTGAAATATTATACATTTTTGAGTTATTCGCCAATTTGCAAATTTCATTCAAAAAGGCTGTTTGCTGCAATTTTATTTTAGTACAAAGGTATTCGAATAACACTTTTTAAAGTTGATGGAGTTTAAATATTTAAAAAGACATTATAGGAATTCAGCGTGAGAAAGTATGAGAAACATTTAAGATAATGTGTTATAACTCACAGAATAGCTTGAACACACGAAGTTCTTGGTGAAATTATTTATATAAATTGTAGAACATATACATTAATTTTCAACGCTTCCACCAACATTGATATACGTTTATCAATACCTTCCAAGTTACATAATACAATATTCTTGAAACTATCCAATAAACAAGTAATTTCCCAACATAATTCATTTTTGATTGTCACATTCAATATTGATCGTTGTTGATATATCAGGCAAACTTTAAACTCATTCGAAATTACATGGTATGAATAATTAAGCGAAAAGTTAGATCAAACCAAACCGGAAACCAACATGAAAACTTCATTAAAGTATTTCATTGGCGGCTAAAAGGTAATATCTTAACGTCGTAATTAATAAACTTCTAATCGATGATTGACGTAATAAACAAACAGCGACGTGCGTCGTTCGAACGGGAGCGGCTCTCTTTTGCGCAGGCGACCTGCAAAAGAGATGCAGCAGGAATTTGTGCATCGAGCATCATTAGCAGGCTGGTGAACGCGAGCGCAGGGAAATTGGTAATTACCCTGCAAGTGTAATTTCACGTCGAGTTTATAAGCCGCGCGAGCGTCAGAAGCGCAGCACGCATAATGAGAAACGGGGGCCCAAAGCAAAAGCCATCTGCACACGCCGCCAAATGCAGGCCGTGGGGGCGGCCGTGCAAGATTCATCATCCATCCGAAACCCAGCGAACGAGCGCCAGCATCTTAGCATCTTCTTTCCATCCGCTCGCCGTCCTTTTATCCCTTCATCCGGGCCGAAAGATGCAGGAGGCGGCACATGCGAGGCTGCTTCTTGTATCATGCAGCTAATAAACGTGCCGCGTCTGGATGCATCCATCAAACTCATTGTACTCTCACTTCGACGCAGGTTGGCCGAATAGTTATGCAGGAAAATCGGTGCAAGATGCGCTGCTCGGCGGCATGGGGGCGGCTGGGGGGCTGTTATTATGATTATGCATTAATGTTTCATAAAATCGGGCGCAGCATCTTCCTCGTTTCTTCGCCATCGTAAAGCTTTGTATTTTACATAATTACGAGCGACGTGTGTGTGCATCGACGAGCAAGAGTAACAAGAGCATACAGCACCTATAGTTGATGTGAGTTAATTAAGTATTAATTATAATTCTGCGTTTGTACGTGCGTCGTTGTTCTGCCACCACAGTACTTAATTAATAATGTTTTAATGGCCGTCGTTAAGTTAAACTATACGTGGTTTTCGGTTGCAACTTCAGGAAACTCGTAGTTTTCCGGTTCCCTTTTTACTTTTCTACTGAATAGACTAGAAAATTAGAAATTTAATCTTTTATAGAGATTTTACATTTGTTAATTTGATCCTAACACCAAAACAGAATCAATGAACAAACTTCACACCAACTACAAAAATAAAAACTTCCAAGAAATAAATAATATAAAGTTTCATAGGCAGAGATCGATTCATTTTTGATTGCTGTTCGTTGCCCACTTTTCAAATTTAAAATATCTCTTACCGTTCCAAAGTTATAAACAATTAAATTTTATGCGCCTTCAGTCGCCCATTAGCAGGTGAGCCACGAGCGCGTCGCAGTAGCCTACTGCGTGGGAGACTCCGTTGAGTCTCTCGCGACTTGCGTTACTGCAGCGCGCGTGGTGGCACCCATTCCAGCATTCGGATAATGTCGAAGTAAAGTTTAAAACGCTATATCTCATGAACTATTAATGCAAAAATATGTTACTTGGTTTCATTTAATTCAGAATTTAATCGACTTAAATGTGATAACTTTAAATATGAAATATTATTATGCACTTACACGATACAATTATTTAAACAAACATGCATATATCTCCCGTAAGAATAGATAATTGAAATTTTCGCAGGCTCAAATCGATTCATGTTTTATTGCTGTTCATTGTCCACTTTTCATATTTACAATATCTCTTACCGTTCCAAAGTTATAAGCGATTAAATTTTATGCGCGTCAAGTCTCTCATTAGCGGGTGAGCCACGAGCGCGTCGCAGTAGTCTGCTGCGTGGGAGATTCCGTTGAGTCTCTCGCGACTTGCGCTACTGCAGGCGCATGGGGGCAGCCCTTGCAGCGTTCGTATATTGTCGACATAATGTTTAAAACGCTATATCTCAAGAACTATTAATGCAAAAATATATTGCTTGGTCTCATTTGATTCAGAATTTAACCGACTTATATGTGATTACTTTAAATATGAAATATTATTATGCATTTACACGATACAATTATTTAAACATAAATGCATATACCTCCTGTAAAAATAGATGATTAATATTTTCGCCGCCCGGAATCGATTCATTATTTATTACCGTTTATTGTCCAATTTTCATATTAACAATATCTCTTACCGTTTCGAAGTTATAGGCGATTAAATCCTCTGCGCGTTGAATTACCCTTTAGCGGGTGAGCCACAAGCGCGTCGCGGTAGTCTACTGCGCGGGAGACTCCGCTGAGTCTCTCGCAACTTGCATTACTGCCGCGCGTGTGGTGGCACCCCTTGCAGCGTTCGAGTATTGTAGAAGTAAAGTTTAAATCGCTATATCTCATGAACTATTAATGCAAAAATATGTTGCTTGGTCTCATTTGATTCAGAATTTGACCGACTTAAATGGTAATCTATTTAATGTGAAATATTATCATGTAATTCAATAACCGTACTTCAAAATGGGGTACCTTAAAAATTCAAAATTTTACCTTTTTCTCGCTCATATAACTGCGTATATATTTGAACGATTGTTTGTACCAAACATAGCAGATCTTGAGCTTTTCATCCTAGTTCGATTACACAGGGCGCCTAAAGAAGTCTTCACTTTAATAATATTTTATTGCATTCTGAGTATGCTAGAATGAATATTAATAAATCTGATGAATGGACTTGCAGATCCCAAACACGTTCACCCATCCACTCATATACAACCAGGATGTGTTATTCTTGAATTATATAGAGATCAAAGTAGAATTTCTAAACGCACATGCATTATGAATAGAAGAGCACGAGCTCTCTGGCTGGCTCTTTGCGAAATCATCATTAAAACATTATAAAGGTCTTCTTGTGCACGAAGAGAGAGTATGTGCATGATTGTGCCAGAGCTAAAAGTACACGGGTTGAATATCTGAATGTGGCCCTTGCTCGACTGATCTATGCATGAAGACGACTTCTTTCATACTTTGCGCACCTCTTTGCCGCTCACAATGCCTAACAGTCTCATGCCGCCGCCCCCGTGGTCGCCGTCAGGTAGAGGTAGAATTTTCGGTATTCTCCGGACCAAAGAGCCCACGTGATATATGCCCACAGTTACATTCAGTTGCTGCGAACTTTCCACATGGAGCGAAAGTTGTAAATTCAATGGAAGCCAACATATTTCTAAGATGTCCTTCATTATTCATCCACGTCCTGTCTGGCCATACATCCTGTTGTTTCACTCGCGGATTAAATTTTACATTTTCAATCGCATTCGGTCGGTGGTTGCTATTTTTACACATTTCCCATCCTCCAGACGCGCGTGCAGTAATTTGATTTGTATGTGCACCGAGTTAGATGGATTGGAAAGACAAGAAAGTCGCCTGGCAATCCCTTGACGTTGCCGTTCCCAATCCCGATGCCATTGCCATTCAGAGCTTTCCACAACATGTGCACACGTACGGTTCGTTCGTCCCGTAGAAGAAGTTCTTTGATCCTCTGATGTGTGCTCTTTCTGTGCAGCCTCGACGCGCGCGTTTCTACATACGAAATGTGCCGCCCCCTCTCGATGTTGTTGTTCCCTGTACTCCGGGTTCGGAGAGCTAAAGAACGTCTCACAACGAAATTAAATTTGTAATACTCTACGAACGGATCTCCGCTGTTCGTTTGGGTCGTTCTTGTGTTTCTTGCAAGCGAGCCAGACGATTCCGACGTGCACGTTCCATTCGCTGCTCGTCCTCGAAGAACGTGCACGAAAAATGTCTGCCTTGCATATCGTTTGACTGTCGGATCAAATTTTTATAAATATCCCACTCCGAGGTGTCTCTCATCGAGAGAGCGCCTTAAGGAAACGTCTTTGCACTTTAAAATCTCATTCGAATACGCTTGAAATATTTAGCGAGCTGAATGCCACAACGATTTGTGATTCACGTCGACCCAGTGTGAGATGAAGTGACATGAAAAGTTAAAGGAATTCAACTGTCACATGTCCGACATTTTTCTCATATAAGAATAGCTGGTGCACTTACACGTTTTGAGTTACTAAAAACACATCCACAAAAAAAAAACGAAAAAGTATAGGGATTTATGTGTGTTAATAAATACAAATGAAAAAGTAATAATTCATAATATTCTGCGAAAATATTTAATGAAAATGAATGCGCAGCTATGCTATGATTTATATCAGAAAAATATCATAATTCCCTTTGCGCTTCCAGGTTCCTTTTTTCTCGCATTTTATCCTCGCACTTGAACAAAAAATATTCGCTTCGCTGACCTTGTATGTAAAGTCCGCGCAACTTTTTGGTGAAAGTCCTGCGGCTCTCATCCATTTCGAAATCCTGCTTTTTGTCTACGACTCGTGGACGGGCTCTTGATGCTTTTCACTTCGGCCGTTCCTTTTTTGTTCGCTCACTTCTCCCTGAAGAATATAAGTAAGTGGTGTCCGCGTGCAGTTTGCGTTGAAATGTAGGATTAAGTGCTAAGATTTAAATGTGCTTAAATTTAAATAATAACGCCCGTTTTCCCTCTTTTTTATATGGAAAATCTCATTGAGGTCAAACAAAGCGGGCCCATTCATGGACCAGATTCTTTCAGGGAAAGACAATAGTCCATTGGGTAAATGCCATTGAGGACGATTTATAATTTCATTTCAGCAAGAAAATGTAGGAAGGTTTCTAATTTTTTTTTTGGTGGATGAGCCGGTCAAATGGGATTATAAACTGCAAATTAGACTAACAAACTATCGAAATTACTCATAAATAGAATTAAACAGAAGTTACACAAAAATTAAAGCAGCACAATTATGGAGTAAATGCCATACGTACGTTATTTTTTTGGTGGAGGAGCCGGCCAAATCTGTTTTTTGATACAAGTAAAATTGTATGTTTGTAAAACTGCTAATTGATTTAATAAATTGTCTAAATTGGTAATAAATATCATAAAAACAATGTACTCATATATTGAAACAAGAAAAGAATTGAACATTTTTTGGTGGAGGAGCCGGCCAAATGAGAGTATCAGAAAAACTACAAATTTGGAAAACCTGCTAATGAAATTTATAAATTATTTGGATCTAAATTAACAGTTTGATTTATCTACATTGAGATATATTACCCTGTTATTGATATGTTTATATTCAATTCAATATCCATAAACTGCAAATTGATGGAAATTTGGAAATTTGATTAAATAATGATTTGTGGACGGTGTAATGAATTATAAACAATTTTGCGGCACAATCGTACGAGTTCGATTAATTGTTCAAAGCAAGAGTTCGCGAACAACAATGATTGATATAAATTAATAATGATGGAAATGATAATACGCCTGGAATTGAATGACGCTTTTGTTCGAGCGACTATTGATTCGGTGATTTTTATGGAAATAATGAACAAAGTTTAGATATTGAAATTTGGTCATTTTCAAAATCCAATCTCCCATTTTGAAAGTAATTTATACATCAGAGCCAAAATACCTTGCTTGCCTTCTGCGAGCGGTGTAATATTTGCGCTCGAACTCGAAGTCGAATCATTATCCTTGTGCGCGCACCGAGCGGATTTTATAACCGAAAACTCGGGCGTTTGTTCGCAACGCTCGCATCACCTTGCCGCCCCCGTCCTTGTGCCACTTCAACCCTAACGCAGAGCGATGTCACCGAGAGGAGGTCGTCAATACATGAACCGCTTGAGCGTTCGAATTGAACCGAGAAGGTTGCGCATCATTTCCGTACATCACACTCGAATCGTTTGCATTTCTGGCTTCTCGACGGGGGCGGCGAATCTTGGAGGGATGAGATGCCTAATATCGGGCTCATATTTACCATTCAAGACCGCACACCGACACATTTAAGCCATCCGAAACTGCAAACTAGTTGTGCACGAAGAAACTTATTAGGCATCTCGAAGACAAGCAAGCATTCATTTCGGTGCTGATTGTCTGACATTCGTGCGGCTAAGAAACTGTGAAATTGCATAGTTTCACATATATTATTATAATGACTCGGCTACCCAGTAATACCTATCTGGTTGGTTGTCTGCTGAAGAGGGGTGGTGAATGGGGGGAAATTAATACCGGTGCGGTTGACATCGAGTTGACTCGCGAAATTGAATCGGACAAAGCGGGCGCATTTCGAATTAAAACGGAACGTCGACGACGTCGAGGGCTGCCACCAGCCTGCTATGAAAGGTGGATGTCAAGACGTCGTTTATTTAAGAATGGTGGTACCTACGCCAACGAGAGATGTTTGTGAGTGCACGATTGCAGGCTGAGTCCTTAATCCACTGAAAGGACCCGACTATTAGTTCGACTAGTCCTTATTAAGATTACGCTCATAAGTAGGACGAAGCGTTTCTATTTGCTGGCTGCTTTATGTGTACGTCTGATGCTATCCGAGTGGTGAACGCAGTTGAAAGGAAATCTTTGGGTTTGTGTTCATCCGAGTATTAGAGTGGATGACGTGCGCGCGTTTCCAATTCAGATTGAAGTCCTAGTGCAGTTATCAAAACCATAATCGCACTATTTTCCTTTTCGAAAATCCATGAAACAGTGAAGAAAAGGAAACGTGATCATGCATCCTTAAAATTAACCTAATTAATATTCGTGCCGGACTTAAAAATATTTGAAGAAAATGGGGTATCCAAGAATGCAAGATTTTCACTTTTTCTCACTTATTTAATCGAATCTCCGAGCCTAAAGAAGTTTTCTCTTCAAAAATACTCAACCATCTGTGATACCCGTGAAAACTTTTTTCTGAGTTTTTCACATGGAAAATGCTTCAATTAATCATCTGGGTATTCTTCACCATAAATCGAGTCGATTTGCATACGTGTTCGTGCTTAACGTGAGTGCGTTTTGTTTGGCGCACGCTTTCAATCGCGGTTGTTCCTCACGTTTGAATGCCTCTTCAAGTCAACTGCATCCAATTCGAAACGCACAGCGAAACAAACCGCATTCCCGGCATGGGTGCAAATCACGCAAAGCGTCCGCTCTTCTATTCCTCCCACAACCGGATTCTGTCCGCTTTCCGCTGGCCTCTCCAACCGTCGAAATGACCGGTGAATATTTGCGCGTGACACCACGAAAACTCCAGGGGATGGGATCTTCACAGTGGTAAACCAACAGGACCAATGCAATTCAGATCGCAAAAATTGCAAAAATTGCAGATACTATTGCTCCGAATTTATGTATATTCAGATGCAATGATAATGCATTCAAAATGCGACTCATAAAGCATCAGAATAAATTATTAGAAATTGGTTCTACATACTAAAAAATGATTTTGTAATAGTTTTTTATTTAACAAACTGATTCAAATGTTGATTTTTTAAACTAGAAGTTTTAAAAGTTCTTGAAAAGTCTACCTTTAAGTCCCCTAAACCGTAAAAGTGTAAAATGAAAGTTACCTCAAAATTTAACCATTTCTGATACTATTTGCTAGTTTCTTGCTTGATGTTAAAGATTTACAGTATACCTTTTACTCTTATTAATTTATACATACCTATAAAACTTTTAATTGCAAAAGTAACACAATATAAATATTTGTGGCCGGCGCCTCCGCCAAAAATTTTCACTCTTTTTTTATCATCTTTCATGTGCTCTTGAAAAATCCATGCATGGTTCGTAAAATTACATTAAAAACCTTTAAGTAGCCACTCAAACAACATTATGTCATAATAAGATTATCAATTTAATAATTCTATCACTGAAAATGTCATTTTAGTGTTGCTATTTATTTTCGGGATTGTTTAACTCATTGCTGATTGGAATGTTTTTCTAATTTTAATTAACTAAGTAAAGAAGAAAATTAAATATGCAGTGAACACATATGCATGACAAAATTTGTTCAAGCCGTAATTAAATTCGAGCAAAACAAACAAACAAATCAATAAGGTTATTGAAACACAGTAAAAATACTATTGATCGATCGAAAATTAATTCAACAAATAATAATTTCACTGAATCTGCACAATTTTTGTTTTTATTATTTACTTCCACGTTACAACAATGCGATTTCATTATTAGAGGCGTTGGAAACAACGGGCATATAACAAACAATTATAATTCCATGAACAATAGATGTTTGAACAATAAATGCGTTATTGATAGCACAAAAGGTCCACCATGAATGAATTGATGCCATGTGTAATGTATTCCGGAAAATATTTATTGAATATCAACTATCTATTGTGCACTGAAACAATGCCAAAAACTAACAAAAAAAACTATCGCTAGAAATGCATTCGGTTTGAACCTTGAATATTTATCTGGGATTCTTCGTACGTCTTTATTTAATTTTACAACCGGCCGCAATGTCCCTCGGTGTCCCAGTTTGAAGACTTGCAAGTGGTGGGCACAACACAACATATTCCCGTCAATGACAAAAGTCGTTCGGACGCTTTTACTGGCGTTTTATGTGCGCCGCTTCGAATTGTTAAAATTGACTTTTTATCTTCGATTGCAGCCGCCAAAATACCCAAGGATCGGTTTTTCAATTTCCCCCTGAAGACGCTTTGGGTGCGCAACCATTTCAGTCCTTTGCCGCATTCACTTGAAATTTCATCGAAGGTCTCTGTCATTGCATCAAATCTTCAACATGCATCGAAAAGGAAGGTTTATTTCGCCTTCTTTCGCAATGGTTGAAGACCCGACTCAAATGTTATCGATGGCAAAGAAACGGTCGATTTATTTATTTATAAATTCCACTCTTTACGAATCCGATAGATATTCGTAAATAAGCAATTAGTTGCTCGTGATTTATTCAAGAGTGGAATTTATTTTGCTTGCATTATTCGTTTAGGCCAATAAGATTTTTTTTTCATGCTATAACGTTTATTCGTGGAGGGTTTATTGAATGTAAATATTAGCAAGTTTTGGCTTTTACGTTTCGTCGAAATCAACCGACCAGTCGAGAATTCCAGTGTTTACTTTCAATCATATCGTTTGCTCCAGTTGTGAAAACATGAAATTTCTTGATAATTTCCACGTGTATTGGACTGAAACATTTTTTATGTTGGCAATCGATATACCTTTCAGTTATTTATTCCCAAGTAAATATGATGAAATAAATATTGCAATTCATAAATTTTTCAACAAATATTTTCCATTATTTGCCAATATATTTTTCATTACACAAGCAATTTATGTTGCCATCAATATTAAATATTTTCGCATTGCAATTTTACTTGAATTCATCCCGATTCGGAATACATATAATACTTTAATTAATACTTTCTATTAAAAAAACAAATAATTTCAATTAATTCATTAAACCTGACATTTTATAAATTCCTTGCTGATTGCAATTAAATGTTATCAAATGAAATCAAATCCTGCAAACAGTTACGCTGAATGTTTCATTATTTCAATATCAATAAACGTGGAAACAGCTTAATTAATTTGGAAAATTTGTATGCAGTAGAAACAGCATTGAATACTGATTAAAATCGCAGAATTGCGGACTTAAATTGACAAAAAAATCGTAGCTCCAAAATTACTACGAAATTTCAATCGCTCGTTGAATACATTCATCATGTGCCAGAGAATCAGTCAGTCAGTGAGTTGCGCAAATGAAGAGGAATTGCAAACATGCGGCTATCGTACACCGATTGCAGAATGTGGCTGGTGGTGTCATCGTCGTCAATGTCAATACGGTCGCTTTCGCGTTGGAAAACATCAATGCAAACCAAAATGTGTGTATTTTTTCGTTGACGGGCGAGCACCATTGAAAACGCCGACCATCAATTAAGTGGTGCTAGTGTGGTATCTCCATCCGACTGCAATTTTCGGCCAAGTTGTGATGCGCCCGGCCGCCCAACTTCAATCCATTTGGCGATCAGTCGCTTGTTGCCATCGAGCTACGGACGTGCATCATTACGATATTTGCGCAAATTTGCGAATCGAACTAACGACATGCACATTACATTCGCACACATCCAAACGAAGATTGGTGTCGATGTGAATTCGAATGCGGAAGAGAAGAGGAGTTGCCGCCGCCAACGACATGCAAAGCGAGTGGTTTGCGGGCGGCAGTTTACGCACCGTTGGCCTTTATTTCATGTTGCGTTTGCGTTTACTTGCGAATCCAACGATTCGAGTGTGCGTTGGCATGCGAATATTGAAAACTTAATTGACATAAATTGCAATAAATGCATGTATTGACCGGTTTTCATATTGTCGTTGCCACCCCCAACTTCCGGTACCTGATTACACTTTTTATCAGGAGCTATAAATTTTACTTGGTTTCATTTGATTAAATCTAGTGTAACTTCAAGAGTCGATCATTTTACTTAACAACATTTGCTACAAATCTAATTTCCTGATTTTCAATATCCCAAATTTTTAATCTGCCTTCCTAGATAAATAACAAACATTTTGTAATTGTTGCGAAACGGCTCCAAACTTGATGCATGGATTATCCTAAGTTAAAATTATGTCAAATTTAATGAAAATTCAAAAAGCTCTAAAAATATAATCTTTAAACCCATTTGTCCGGCTCCTCCGCCAAAACATCCTACTAGTAAAATGAGTACTAAAGGACTGTAAATAAGTGTATGCAAATTGGGTAAGGAACAAGTCAACGCAAATAAATGAAATAATAAATATTCATTGAGATAATAATTTATCGCGCGTTTGCACCGAGCGTCGATTCATTTGCGTAACAAATCTTTGATAAGGATCAATTAGCATTTTGCGGGCGTTCTTGTCAAACAGCAACACGCACTCGAGTGTATATTTATGAAGCAGGCGACGATTGCCTTAAATTACCTTGCCCATCGCGCGCGCATACGAACAGCAACAAGAACAACAATCAACAGCAGCAACAAAATAATACAAGCAAGCCAGGCAGCAAAAGCAAACGCGCATCATGCTAAATGATGAATGTGGCACGTTCACGAAAACGCGCCGCAAGTGAACTATGGCAGGCTCGAATATGCGGTAATAAATTAGTGGTCGAAGTGGTATAATTGTATTATTTGTACACAAGAAGAAGACGATCGGCAAGGAAAACACCAAAACGAGCAATTCGGCGTCGTCTGCACAAGTCTACACGAGTTTGATAACACTTATTATTGCAACCATACCTTGTTTTCTTGTCTCATTAGCATTGCTTGCAATCCATCGTTTTTACTGGTTCTGCTGGTTTTTGCACTGGCGAATGTGTAGACATCGCGGTTGTTCTAGCACGGCCATTTCCGTTGCATAAGTTTCGCATATTTGCCGAACAAAAGCCAAACAAAAGGCAAATTATAGTTTATTAATGCCATATCTGCTTTGCATATTCGCGATATATTCGCAATAAGCAATAACGCCTTATTGCATTACCGACTAACAAGCAACCAGCTTCCACCTCGTACCAACATAACCAACCTTTGGGGGTGGTTTGTGCAGCGAATGCAAAATTTAACCAAATGTGTCATGAACGTTTCCGTGTGCTCTCTCTTTGTGCATGCCCTACGATTCTATAGCCGCTACTATTCCCAATCCAAATTGCAATGGGAATAGGAAACAATTCCACGTTATGAATAATCTACTGGAAATCAATGTTAATAGTCGACAACATCGAGGCAAAGCAAACAGAATAATTGCGTGATCACGATTGGCCGAACCTATTTTATACAAGCTCATTATACTCACAAACGTAATTGCAATTTATTTCATAATAATTTCTCAGAATGGAAATAAAAATGATTAATAAAAAACAAGGTCTAACAATGAGAATAATAATTAGTAGGGATTTTAAAACTATTGAATGAATGAAATAACGGGTCAATTATTTCTGCATTCATTAAGAACTTTCATCATTAAAATATACGATAAGAGAATTCAACGCTATCTATTATTGTGTGTTTTAAACAAATCACAATTGCACTTATCATTATTAATTGTAATTGTGAAAAGTGGTAGATCCATTAGTACGAATACGCATTCAATTAGCAATAAAAGCGGCGGCAAACACAAGAATTGAGTGGAAATTGTAAATATTTCCCATCATGAGCGCCGACAACCACCGACCGGAAACAAACAATGCTCTCAGCGGCATGGAGCACAATAATAACCAGCCAAAACCTAATCGCACGGATTATCACTTACAAATACATTTGTCTGCCGACATGCAAAAAACAAAAGCGGGCGAGTACGAGAGCTCATAAGAAATTAGCAATTTTTAAAATCGGATTTCCATTCCGGTGCGAGCGCAGTCGGTGAAAGCCACCCCCAAGTCCGCCCCATCATCATCATCATCCGCTTTTCGCTACATCCACGTTTTTCCCGTATTTATAATAACACACTCGTATTTCCGTATTTAATTCCCAGATGTCATAATCACCGAGTGGAAAAATATCAAATTATCCTTGAAAAAATCAACTTCAAATTTCTTGCTGCATTCAAAAACTCATTAGGATTTCCTCCCCGGAGTAAATTTGCTTCATGCTTGGAAGTGATCTAGGAAAAAAGGGTGGAAATTATTGGGAGCACTCTGTATATTATGTATGTGCGTATGTGCCACTCGGGTACGTACTAAACACTCAATTTCCATAGTAGAGAGTTAATGCTCACATTGTTAAGCCCCTTGTATTCCCAAAACGCAGTGCACCGTATTCTGATACCGGATTTCCACGGACTACCGACCGTATTAATAGATAGCAATGCTCTCTGCATTTATGCGCGCGCCATCCTCTCACATCGCCGAGGACAGTGCAAACAATGAACAATGCCGATTCAAAGTTCATAACTCTTCGCTCATAATTATCCTGCTCTGCCATCTATCCGGGCGTGTGCGCGCTCCTTTTTTTTTCGCCTCATGCAGCATTTTCTAACGTACTTAATCCGCTTTTTAATCCGTCTGAATGTGCATTTCATGCATTCGCTTATTTCCCGCGTGCGTCCTTTTTAATCTGGACATTTTCCAGTTGAGCGAATTTCTTCTAATTAATTTTTAATCTTTTTGGTAATTAATGTACCCATAGGCTGTTTTCCTCATCAGCAAGTATTATTTTAGGAAAACTCTAGGAAGGATTCGATTTGATTTTCATTATGCCTCCACTTTTTGTTGAAACCATTTTCATGTGTATATCCATATGGAAATTCTTGAAAGTCTTGAAATAATCAAACAAAGATACTTCACTTAATAGCTCCTCTTGTATTGCTATCTTCCAGCCTCTAAATATTTTTGCATAGTCCAAATGACTCGTAGTGTGCAAACATAGCTAATGTTTAATTATTGCAAGCGAGCGCTTACGCTAAATTATTTACAAGAAGTTGGCATTTGAAACCTTTACAATGCTGACTGGACTAAGAGAACAAGCACCAGCAACCACCATCGTCATTCGCCATTCATTGTGACTATGAGTCCGCCCGGGCACAATGCAGAACCCGTCCAAGCACGATGTGCAATAATTATTAATTCATAGCTTCATTTTTACATGAGCGTCGACGCGCGCTTGAGGTGAAGCGGCCAAAGTCGAGGGCGGAGAAAACGCGCCTGGGGCATGCTCGCTTACCTGAAGAGGTCTTCAATGTACACCTCAACCTTTTCCCGTGACATAAGCACATTTATCCGGCGCATTTAGATACACGACGCAGATTAAAATTGTTTGTAATGCAAGGCAATTATTTTAATAACCGGTAATTTGTTCGGTTTCGTACGCGGTGTACAAATTGCGCGCAAATTATGGCAAGATGTCCCATGTATATGGGACATGGGGTACAAGCGATAATGAAGTACCGGTCAACACTGATGACTTGACACGTAATCGAAATTTATATACAACAATCGTTAGACTTAATTGCCCTGGGATAAAGTAATTCTCCACATGACATGCTGAGTGAAACAAGAAATCATCAATTTTTTATTTAGATACTTCTAAGTATGGTAAATTTTAATTCTAAATTCCTTGAAATATTTCTTAAACAAAGATATAATTGAAGTGCAAGCAAGTCAATTGATTGTTTGTACTGTTTATTATAAATTTCGGTTTTGAAATATCTTATACCGTTGCGAAGTTATAAGCAATTAAATTCGATACGCATTGAGGCTCCCTTCAGCGGGTGAGCCACGAGCGCGTCGCAGTAGTCTGCTGCGCGGGAGACTCCGCTGAGTCTCTCGCGACTTGCGTTACTACGGAGCGCGTCGTGGCACCCCTACAGGCGTTCGGGTATTGTGGAAGTAAAGTTTAAATCGCTATATCTGACGAACTATTAATGAAAAAATAAGTTAATTGGTCTCATTTGATTCAGAATTTAACCGAATTAAATGTGAAGAGGTACTGCATTTAATATTAAGATGCACTTAAACGATACAATTATTTAAACATAAATGCAAATATCTCCTACACAAATAGATAATCATATATCAAAATCCTGATAATGTTTTCACTTCAGTCGTGTGGTCTTAAGCACATACTATGATTTTTCATAGTTAAGTGTCACCCACGGTCATTTTGCAACTTCTCCATTTACATTATGTTAAGCGTCTTAGTGTTATTAGTTTATATTCCAAATTTGGCGGAAATCGGCCGAGCCGTTTGCGAGAAAATCGCGTTTGAACTAAGAGAAATCAATTCTGTTTATTTATAAACATTAATAATTTATGAACGAATTGATTCCCAATATTGTAAATCGCTATATATGTCCATGAATATATAATAAACAATCCCTGAAAATTTGAATGCAATCGGATTATTAGTTTCGGAGATATTGATGAAAATGTAAGAAGAGAACTGGTTCGTTTCGAATGAACTATGATTCACAGCTGCAGGTGCATTCACGGAGTGCATGCATCGAAGAAAGTGCTGCGTAATGATGATCGACCCCACTAACGAACACACAATGGAAGAGCAAACATAACAAGGGACTTCAAATAGAATTGAGGCGAACAATGGCCAGAATGCGAGGAATGCAGCTAAAGAATAGTAACGAGTAAACAGTAACAGCAACAAGTAAACAGTTGCAATGACGAACAATAGGGAACAATGGGGAATGGAATGCGAGGAATGCAAACAG
>JARJDZ010008761.1:0-21746 GCA_030264555.1 Aleochara sp. GC000083 | reverse complement strand
GGCGTGAAATTATACATCAAAATCAAGCTTCTCACAGAAGGGTTGATGTTAGAAAGGATTTGTTTAAGTTATGAAGCGTATTTCTGTTATAAGTTCATTCAAGATTTTAGTACTTATGGTTGTATTAGCGCATAATAATCAAAGTTATTATTGAATCCGGGAAGAATTAAAATACTAATTCATAAATAATTAAAACATAAATAATTGTACGATGTAAAGTAAAATTAAGTCACATGCAAACGCAATATGCAAGGTTTTATGCAACTTTATTCAATTGTTTTCAAAAAAAGCAATAAAAACAGCCTACTATTTATTTGTATTTTTGATCCTTTAACTGCTAATATTTCTGCTAGGCACTGAACTAATATCACATGTGATACATGTAATCAATTTAGAATTTCTCCATCTTTCGAATGCTGTAATAATATATAGGGTGTTCCATTTAAAAAAACATAACTTTGGTCCGTATCTTTTTTGTGTGTCATTCTTTTGTTTTTCTGAGGGAATATTATAAAACTAGAGATTAATATCTATAAGTATACCAAATTTCATGAAGAAATTATGAAAAATGAAGGAGATAAAGGGGGTGGACACGATAGCTGAGACAGCCTGTATATTATATAATGTGATACACAAATTTCACGAGTTTTACGAGATAATTAATATTTTAGATAAACCGTTGAAAATGTAAGTAAACTTTGATAACAGGGAAGTTTATTGTTTTTATTTCATAATGAAATTGGAAAGATGGGAAATATTGTTTGAAGACATGAATTGTAGTAAATAAGGACTAACGAAAATCATCAGCATATGATGGAGCAAGGCAAGTTTCTTTTTTGTAGAATAAATATTTACTTACATTTCATATCAACCATATCAACCTATTAAACTTTAATTTGAGACCTATGAACAGACTGTTATTATGATATTTTTTGTTTTTCAGTAATTTTATTAATTAATGAGCCTTTGTCGAACTTGAGAGTGATTTCTTGTTTCTATTTTTCAATCAAATTTGGAATATTGGATATTGGGTATTGGTTACAAACGTAAAAGTACTGGAAAGGAAAATCCTCAGTTTACAACCATAAATTCTAGATTGATACATGATATGCTGCAAAAAAATCAGTTAATCTTGAGTAACGTAAACCTTCCTGATTCATCAGTTTACATTTAGACCATATTTTTAGCTTCAATTATTGGCAGGACAATTTTTTTTAGCATCGTATTTGCGTTTGTACTTTTTTGCCAATAAGAAGAAGGCAAGAAAAGATGTAGATGAGTTTTATACGAAAAACCATAATGAGACTTGCCAGTATATCAGAATTCAGGAAAAAACACGAGTTGATAAGAACGGGATATTGTCTGAATAATGTTGACTTTCATAAAATTACAAGCATATAAATATCAAAATATGTAAGAAAATAGCCTTTTTACATTATGCAATATGTTATCCTCCCCTTAATTTTGTATTTTGTATTTCTCCATTTGTGATTCAAAAATATCTTATAACAAAACCTCTAATAATAAAATCCAACCATAATAAATTAATCATTTTGTTTCAGGTAAGTTCCCAGAGAAATATTAATGCATCGATAAACCCATTGCGAAATCAACGGATTTTCATGGAAATTCGAAAAAGGTAACACCTGTTTCTAGCTGGGCGATAAATTATCGGAGCACTTTGGCAACTTAAATATTGTTAAAAAACGCCTTACGCCAACTAATCCGTGACAGATTAAAATATTATTTATGGCGCTCAGCCGCGTAATCTGAGCGCATTAAAGGACCATCGCCCATTGGTGTGTATACGTATATGATGGAGCCAGAGGCGGCAAGCGGCCGCGGCGTCCGGAAACAAAAGCAACAACGAGCACCACGTAACCAAAACATGGAACGAACGAACGAACGAACGAAAGCGCGTTGCATATTTTTAATGTTGCTGCGGGTTTCATTCCACAGTGGGCCTGGTCTGGTGTGGTGTATTTACAGACAGGAAGACAAGCTTCTCCGCATTCGGGCCCATCCGGTGTGCGCGAGGGGTTTGCACGTTTTCGCGCAGGTTGAGAGCGGATTCAATGATTCAACGAATTCGCCAACCCCAGCACCATCCACCTCCACCACCACCCCCATCGTCGCGCAAGCAATCACTGTTCTCGGTTCGTTCGGCGATGTTGCGAACGCCGAGAGCTCCGTTCGGGTATTAACTAATTAATACGCGTCCAGATAAATTTGCCAGATACACCGGATGATTTACTTCCGGCAATAAATACCGACGTCGACCGGCTGGCACGTAGGGGCTTCGGTTGGTTCGAGCTGGCGTCGCATACAACTGAACCGCCGCCGCCGCCACCTCCGTCACCGTCGCCGTATGATGCCTGCGTATAAATCTTCTTTTCGCAAATAATACACATCGTAATACGTCATAACGCGCGCAAATAATGATAGTCTACCGAACTGAATAGTCTGCAAGTCGTGTTTGCAGTTCATTCCGTTCATGTACTCTCTCTTCCTAGATGTATAGAATTACGTATAACATACATAAAGCTATATGATTTCTAAATGTATCTGGGTTCATATGGATAGATTGGAACTCGACTTTCTCGATAATTTGAAAGCTTCGCCATCTTGGGAATATTATTTATTGAATACCTATACCTTAGCCTGACTAACCGAGGATTCGCTATTTTTGACACACAGTGTGGCTATCAATAGAATTCTATGATGAAAATCAGTGCAATTTAAGTCGATGTAAGTTCTACATTGAATCTACAAGAAATATTTTTAACTATTTAAATTTGGCTTAAGCACCTTAACAGCGAGAGATTTCAATTTTAAAGCAGAGACTAAATGTTGACAACCGATGAAATAAGACAAAGAATTTCTATGTATAATTTGAAAGCATTACCAGCTTCGAAATATTATTTTTTTGAATTTACCGTCACCTGACTAATGCCATTTCATCTGTTCACCATTTTTGACTCAGAGTGTTGATCTGAATGGAACTTAAATTAGTATTGACAACCAATGAATTTAAAAAAAGCATTTTTATGGACTAACTATTTTGTCCTCGCTTTCATCAAAATTCAGGCCTTTAGAAGTCACTGCTGATTATTAGAAAACTTCAATATACATTATTAATTATGCGAGAAATTATCTACTTCACACATCAGGATTTCTAAACATATCTATTGTCAATGTTTGGATGCGATAACTTGATATTTTCGACAATTTAAATGTTTTGCGATTTTGGAAATATAAAATATTTTAATATTTATTGGAAACCTATACATTTGCCCGACTTTCACAGGTTTCATCATTTTTGACCCATATTGTTACTCTCATTATAACTCCACTCATGGAAATTCGATGTATAAACAACATATATATAATATTATATATATATTATATATAGTATTATATATATGATAAACAATAATAAACAAATAATCCGTACCTCTTTTGCTCTCGGCCTTATCAAAATCTATGCCTCATTAGAGGATTAAAGGACGGTCCTGATTGATTTGGTTGAAAACTTAAATAAACTCACCAAATAGTATGAAATCTTTAATTATTCAACTATCTATAAACTGCAGTCTGGTTTCATCAAGATTTCTAAACATATCAATTGTCACCGTTCAAATACGCATATTAAATATTGATTTTCTCTCAAATTCATCAAATGATAAGACTTGCCAATATTATAAGACTTTAGATTTACAATTTTTGGAGCAACTTGTTACTCTGTACATGGAGTAAAAAAATTGCTCAAAAGAATAACTTTAACTATTGAGGACCACCTTATTGTCAGTGTTAGTCTGAATATTTGTAAAACAGTATAAATTCATCAGGCAGATAAAAACTAGGATAAATATACAAAATAAAACAATCTTTTTAGATACAATGATGTTTAAAATGATGAATTACAGGCTAGAATACATTCAGTAAGGGCAAGTGGCTGTTATATGTATAATATAAATTACTCCAATTTACTCTGATTGTAAGACAACTTAGTAACTTGTCAGCATTTCAAGACTTAAAGAAAGAATTAAATTTTGTGACACACTGAATTAGAGCAAATAGTTTAATCATTTCTGTGGACTTCTGATTAGTTGAATCTTAAGAAACCCTACGAAACAAAAAATGCTAAATGCAAATAAAATATTTATTTCAGTAAGTTGATAAATTGTTATCTAGAATTAGGGATGAGAATCAAATTTTTAAACGCCCCTAACAAATTTGTGTATTAATGGTGATGTTATGAAGTTATATGAAATCTATTTCTATTTTCTGGTTTAATCTATGTTAAAAATTACCCCAAATCCATTTATAACAGTTTTAGGTTAATCATATTCATTTTTGGATAAATCAAGGAAAATTAAATTGTTATAAATTTAAATGTTATATATTAAACACAAACTCTCAGTATCATTGATCAATCAAGGTGGAGATTTTGAATAAATACTATTATTCATATATCTTTTCCGTCTTAAATTCTGATATGATAGTGATAACTTGAAAGATTAGTGTCAAATGTGAATCTTGAAAAGCCACTCTTGACTTTACCACACACGCATAAAACTCTATCCATAGGCTGATAAATGTCGGTATAGGCGTGGTGTGAAGCTAGAAAAGGATTACGCCAAAGGGTTCTGTGTGGTAAAAGTGGCCTACCCTTCGGTAGTCACAGGTTGTTATACGGTGGCAGCTGCGGCCAGAGGTCAATTAGTGGATTTATGTCATCTCACAGTGCGATACCTCGCTTATACCACTCGGAACATCGGCCGAGCACTCGACCCTCTTGACCGCCTCCTTCACATTACTCATTCTTATAACAGTTATGGCAGGCAGGCAACTTGCTGCCGTAGTATCCACCCGCCCCCAAGTCAACTCAACTATACCGAGTGATTTATATCCATTTCCTTCCGTGATTTATAATACTCTTCCATACATTTTTAACGGCGCGCTCTAATTCGGTATCCATCTCAATTAAATATGATGATCTCGGATCGCAGGTCTCGAAATGAAAATAACATCCAATTAATGTTCGGAAAGTATTTTTAATTAATACACCTTCGCATACGGGGAGTGGGGGGTGGTCATATTATGTAGACTATTTATTCTGGCCATATACGCGTAATATAATCCAATTTAGATGCAAATCACGTTTTACTTCTTCTTTATTTTACAATATATATTCCGGCGGCAGGGATCGACCCGACCGGTCGCTAATTCAGTATGCGCAAAGTTCAGGAAAGGACGCGGCAACATCCTGTGCCTCGTGCACATTATTACTTTGACAGCCTGCATACGTTACACATTTCGATTACAATTATTATTATTATTATCATCATCATCATAGTCATCATTGCTATTGGTGCGTAGTTGTTGGTGGTCATCCACTAATACTTACGCCAATGGCCATCGGTTTAATAACAATGGCCAGATGCGCCTGATTGTGAGAACATATTGACGTTCCAAATGCAAGAATTTCCGCGCGCATTTAACCACAACGTTGACAATTGCACCAGATTATTATTAAATTTACCTGCTGGCTAACTCCACACACATATACACATATGCACACACACGTTGCGTGCGGGTCATTATTTGGATAGGTCGCGAACGATCTGGATAACGCAGGACTATGCGACAGGATCATAACTGGCTACAACCACTACATTTCTGCTCGTAGTTATTTCAATTACACTAATTACATGTCATCATGCTTCCTGTTAATATAATATGTTCGGCTCGTAACTTCATGTGCAGCCTGAAAATGGCAAGTATTTTATTACAATTACTATTCATAACATATCCGCCATTTGGATTTTGAATTGAGAATTGCCTTTCGATTTGTTTCGCAATGAATTGAGTTGGCAATTCGCATCGCTAGGTGTATTCGTTGCAGATTAATTTTAAGAATTAATTAATTTGGCGTACGGTTTCAATTGGGTACATTTTAATCCATTGTTGCTTTTGTCATCGGCGGCGGTCGGCGTCGCGTAGCAAACCAAAAACCAAATTATTTCAAATTACCATTTTAATTATCCACCGCAATACAATGGTGATATTTATCATTTCGCGTGCCACGCGGCCGCCAAGGGAAACGTATAACTTACTGTAATGCTCGCTGCAATAATGGCGGCAGATACACAATGATATTGCACAGAACCGTATTATCGTAAGTTCTATTTATAGTCATATGCGCGTAATTAATAAATTACACGTACATTTTTGCCGGGGTTGAGGTATAAATCCGGCATGCACGATTTATTCTCGTGGTATTGCGATTAACACGATCATTGGTTTAGTTTTATGACAGAAATCGGTAACATGGAAAATTTTGTATCGTATTGTGATGGTTCCCCAAAGCCAAAGCCAAAGCGCTCATTTGGCATTAGGTAATCTCAATTTCAATATTATTTGATTAAATATTGTAAATGCAAGTCAAAAAAAATATTCTTATGGGTTTATTCGTCCATCAAAACTCAGCATGAGATTGATTTCATACATTGAGAATTCCCATGACAATATGTTATCATACTATTATTTAAGTTAATTTTGTCCACTCCTCCACCAAATATTTGCTTCAAAATCAAACAATTCTGAGAAACTCTTATTCGGTGTAATATAAAATGGAATGATTTTAGAAATTACGTGAATTATACAGTAATAATTTTTTTTTTGCGTACATGATCCTGTTCAAGATTGTTTTAAATTGCATCTCCTTCCAAAATGATAAATTTCTATACCATCAATATTTTACAATATTGACATATCGAAAGAATCATCCCTTTAGCCCTGAATTAGAGACTATCTTAAAACGTTTAAAACATTTCCACTTAATAGGTTGAATAATTCATACCAATTAATAAAAATATATTTCATTTTCAATTGCAACCTCCACCAAAAATTTTATGGGCAGCAGAAAATCAATAATTTTATTCTTATTATAATACTAATTCAGATTTTATTATCAGGGAATCAATTTGAAATATGTACCAAATTCTGAGATGCTTTTTGGGTTACAAATTTATACTTAGTGTGAATACTTTAAAAATTTGTTCGAAAACCGTAATTTTATAAGACCATTTAAAGCACCTGAATATTACGATTATTTGCGACTGGAAAATATTCAATTTGGCCGGCTCCTCCACCAAATAGTTTAGATAAAGTAATAATTTGCCTGAAATACCTGTTTATAAAAACGAGCATTCTCAATTAAATGTTTCAAGAATTGAGTACTATAAATTATAGTCTATGGTTCGTTAATTTGATTCTTCATTGAAATTGAGATAACTACCAGAAATTTACCAAATTCTGTGCTACTTTTTGTAGCTTATGTATATTAAAAAGACTCATTTATACACCATAACGATATAGAAGAATATTATAAAAAGCCTTAATATTACACATAATTGAGACTATTTATATTTAATTCAGGAAAATATTAATTTGACCGGCTCCTCCACCAAATCCAATGTACCTTCAATTAAGATGTCTTATTACATTTTGCAATTCAAAATTAATTTTGTTAATTTTTATAAATTTTGTATTTTTTACAAAATACTTTGTTTTTATGTAGGTTATTATTATATTATTTTCCACTTATAATATCAAAATGCTCAATTTACCTTAAAGCTTAATAAAAGAAAATGTTAAAGTACTTTAATATTGTAAATAATTGTAGTTGTTTAATTGAGAAAAGTATTAATTTGACCGGCTCCTCCGCCAAATATTTTAGTATAAAGTTTGAAATTGCTGAAATTCTGATTTAAAAGACTGACAACTTAATTAAGCCAATTTAGAATATTCTGCAAAGGGAAACTGATTTTACTGGTTATTACAATTTTGCTATAAATGTGTCAATTCTGAGATGTTAGATTTGTTAAAGATGCTTTGGAGGTTTCTGTAAAAGCCATAACTTCTTAAGCAGATTATTATAAAACAACTTACTAGCAAGTTAACTCAGGATAATATTATTTTGGCCGGCTCCTCCACCATATATTTCAGGCAAAATAAGAAATTGCCAGCTTTCTGATTTAGAAAACTAACACCTTAATTAAGACAATTTAGAATATTTTGCAAAAAGGAACGAACTGATTTTCCTAGTTCTCAAAGTGTATTGCAAATTTGCCAAAAATGTGCCAATTTTGAGTTGTTGCCTTTAGATCCCCAGAGAGGTGCTTTAAAGGCTTCTTTAAAGGTTTCTTTAAAAACTATGACTTCATAGGAAGAAATTATAAAACAACTTAATATTACACGTAATTGAGATTAAATTTCCAGGAAAATAATAATTTGACCGGCTCCTCCACCAAATATTTTAGGCAAAGCACTAATATATCCATAATAATTGTACCATTCACTAGATTTTATCAGGTATTATGATGGTATACTTTGTACCTATTCTTAATGTACGACCTCTACCATGCGAAAAAAATGCAAAAATCATAAAAATGCTCATAAATTTTCGCATGCAATAATTCAGATATTGAAATGTCAAAATTCACAAACATCCGTTCCACCGCGCCATTTCACCCGCTCGCAGGCGCTTTTCCAGCATACAAAGTTCAAATTTGTAACATACGTTTCAATTTGAAGGTTTCAGCTTTACGATTCCAGATTTTTTCATTGAATATGCATAAACAGTAAAAATGGAAACGAGGTGTAACGTAGGTAAATATTCTACGCCATGTTCAGCCAACAATAAATGCAGGCCGTATCGCGATCGTTCGCTTTCGATCAGCCGCCCCCATCGATGGAACCCAGCTCGGATCGTCGTTGCTGTCACAACCGCCCCCGTTTTGTACCTACTCCTCAATAAATGCGCGCGCGATCGACACACGACGTCCTCTTTGATTGTATCGCGGTCGCGCTGGGTGTGCACCAGCGATGTTTTATTTTCCATTAGTCTTTGGATTTGTCACGCCGCTGTAATCTGTGCATGGGATGATGTGTCCTGCCTGTCTGAATCAGGACATATGTTGGAGCGACCCATTCATCCGTGGTTCCCGGAGTTCGGGAGGGCAGTGCGCATCTCGAAACCGATTGCGATTGCATTCCCTCGATGCTGATGTGCGATGTGTGTGATTGAGGTATTGCATCATGTTGTTACCGCACCGAAAACAACAACAAAAAAAAACAGAAATATGACAAACAACAAGAACATAACGCGATCACAAAACCCGACAACGAACGAATTTATGCTCTTTCCCGATAAAATGTTGATTTTTTTTGGCGCGGCCATATAAAGTACTCTCTGCGGTTATGATGCGGAATACGAATGATAGATTAAAATGAAAAGCAAAAATGATCGCATGCAAAAATGTCAGCGTGCCGTAAAATGGTTTTATGCTAATTTTTGGAACAATGCTGTATTGATAGCGATTGCCATCAGAAATACGAGGATTCAAGACAAATTGCACTCTTTGACACGTACATTTAAATAATCGCCTTTTAATTGTACACATTCGTGGCAGGCAGCCCTAAAATTGATTGGAATTGAAGACAAACGATTTTTTAAATAACAATCAGTTTGGCTTTGAGTGATTATTTTCTTTATTACATGAACGAAACAACATTTTTTATTTTGCGTTCGTTACATACCTCATTTAATACTTCTTAAAGCATCTAATGATAGGAAAGGTAGCAAATTGTGATAGCAATTTGTGTAATATAGTGATTATCTTCTATAAGTAACAATATTTGCCTTAAAAACTGATCTAAAAGTTTCATTTGTTGGTTCGATCCTTCTTACAAAATTAATGCAAACTTAAAATTTAAACTATTCCTCCTAACTATTGTAAATGACAGTCAATTTTCTTATTCGTTTCTAAAATCAAATATATATAAGTTAAGAATTAACATTATATCAAATTCTAACCAAAAACCAATTCCGATTTTTTAAGCAAAATTGAGAAACTATTAAATAAATTTAAAATCTGTGAAATGTGATTCGAAAATCACTTTTATTTATTTATTTCAGAGTACCATTAAAGTATATTGAAATTGAGATTGAAAAAGCGTATTACATATAATTCAGTTTCTATAAGTTGATTTAAGTATATATCTACATATAATTTATTTATCTAAAAGACGTTTGGTTTCAGAATTATAATTAACAAATGTGAATTTTCAATTGTTGCCAACTTAATTACATATATCAATTCCAAATTCCATTTGCTGCTTGCTTAATTCCAATTTATTAATCTGAATTACACTTTATACTTTCTGAACTGATATTACTTATGGTCTAGTATAACTGTGGAAAAGTTATCATTACGTAACTTAACAGTAACAATGTAAAAATTAATTTACATGCACAAATATCCACTTAGGAAGGATACTAACCTGATAGTTTTGATTTTAATAAATAGTTTGGCCGGCGCCTCCACCATTTTTTTAAATTTAAATCACTTCTATTATTTGCATATTTTTTATATTGAAACATAAAAATACTCTTGCTGTTATGTTTATAAATATCTTCTGGTTCATATTTGGGCTAAGATCGCACACGATTTCTTTAATATGTTTGATAGTGCAATGTACCTAGTAATATAACTTGACATTTTCCCTATTTTAATATTCATTAATTTAATGAAGCAAAAACTTAATAATTTTATTCGCAACTTCATTTTACATATGTATTTTTTCAATTTCATATCCGTTTGATAATTTTAATGATCTACGTTTTGTTTTCTTTTTTAAGCAAACATAATTAATTTCATAATTAAAACGAGTATGCAAATTATATAAAAAAAAAACATAAAATAAATTAACAACTGTACAAATTCCAAATATTCTACTGAGGCTAATATTTATTATCATGTCTACTTTGCATTTATATATCCTACAATATTAAATTAAACAAATAATGCAAGAATATAATAGAATTTTGCGCAGGATATAATCATTTTCTTTTTCATTTTTGCATTTAATTATCCGCATCAATTTCCCAAGGGAGGTTTTTGCAGGGTATAAGTTCTAAACTATTTTAAAACATTTTCTACTGGGTGGTCATATTAGGAAACTTTCATATTCATTCATTGAATTCATTTATTGCCAAAAACAACATAATAAAAAAAAACAATAAAACAATATAAATATGCCATTTTCATTGTTGACAATTATTTTTTAACTTATTCATAGTTTTGCATCTTTACATCATAAAACTATATACTGCATAAATAACAATCATTAATATTTTAAAATATTAACTAAATTTTTATATTAAAACTAGTTTTATAGTTGTTTCGAATTTATACAGAGTAGTCCTTTTTCCTTGAAGTAGTTTAGACATATTACTCAAAAGCATTATTTATTCAATTGAGTTATATTTACTTACTCCAATTTCCACCTGAAATAAGAGTACAAACATTTCCTCTAGTAAAATATATCCTTGTTGATGTTAGATCATGAACACCATTTCTTTAATGATACTTTCCCGAGTTTCTCGTAAAATTTCGTATGCGGCAGCTGTAAAAGAAGCAACTTAAAGTTGCTTATGCCGGCCCTGATGCACTTAGCTGCTTGTCGCGATTCGCGTTCGCAGCGAAAGCAGCGAGCACGCTTCTTGTGTATGTGATTATTATAATTTGCATAAGCTCGCAGCACAAAGTAAATATAGCACTGGTAATCCTTCCCTTCTACTGTTGTGCTTTTCCATGCCGTAACTTCCAATCCCACCGCATGAAATATGCATATACCTGACTACATGCCTCTGGTGCGCAGCCTCCGACGCTTTTCTTTGCGCTTCCAGCTTTCCACCTCACTCCTCGTCCGCGCCATAGCAAATCGTTAATACAATATCAAAATTGCATTACAAACTATTGGAATACGTACCAACCTGGAGGTAGACTCTCTTCAGGAAAGAAGTGGAGTGGGGTAAGCTTGAAATATTAGATGGCAAAGTGCGAATTTATTTTTTCGTGTTTTATTCATGCATCTTGGGCGAATGCAGCCCGACCGTATAAACGAAATAAGTCCGAGCCGTCCGAGGCGAAAAGAGTGCGCTCTTCCGGCCGAACCTTTGTTCAATTCGCTTGCCAATTTGATTTAAGACCTTTTGCTTTCGGCTCCATTTAAAATCTTCTCGGTGCTGTGAATAGTAACAGTCGGTTGAATCGAACCTCCCGAGGTGTATGTGTTATGGAAAGCTCGAGACGGCGAGCTTCCTCGAAACTGAGAACCTAAGAGCGAAATAAAAAAAGGGGGGAAATCTTTTTGCGGTACTTTTATTACTTACTTGCTTGGTCGAATCCCAAACCCAACCCGTTTCTTTAAGACTTCTCCTGCTGGCGAAATGTTTAAATCAGTGAAACACGTTTCCTTTTAAATATTAACACATGCCATGGAAAGAAGAAATATGGTTCAGTATATCGTTTTTAATAATGTCATTATTTCGTAAGGTCCAAAGCTTTTGATCGCCATAAATAAACTTTTATTTCTTCGTTTTTATATGTACGTATCTATTGGAGTAGTTTGGGCAACTTCGTTTGATCTCTCCATTCGAGTCTGGTGAATGCGAACTGTCTGATGGTTTTGTTGGTCAGTTTCGCAGGATTCACTCCATCCTCGCGCAAGAGCTATATCTTAGAAAGGGCGCAAAAACCTTCTCGGTTCGAGTATGTTGTGTGCTTGCAAGAAAACTGAATGAATATATCTTTTAGTTTTACTGCTTTTCTTGCAAAGTCTGTCCAAACTTTAGCTTGAGATGGATTTATAAATTGTAATTTGGAAAACAGAAAGTCTACGACTATTTTTACACTTCACTGCGAAAAACTCAAAGTGGAGATGATGTATGTGTTAAGAGGATTTTAGGTGTCTTACTATTTTATGCACTTTTTTGTTAAGGTTTACTTGCAGACTTAAATGAAAAATTTATCCTTTTCATGTATCCTCTTTTAGTATAATAATTGTTGTTTCATTTTATTTCCAAAAGTCAAATCATGAGTCGTCTAACTTTCCTAACTCACGTTGGTCCAAAATATAAGTAATTATGCAAGACTAGTTTAATACTTGAAACTTTTGACTGTGATTATGACAAATTCGTTTTTAATGACAATATAATATGGTGATAGTTTAATCGATAGTTGTTTTTGACCTGATATAATAACTTATCACTATAAAGTATAATTGTTGTTATTCCTTTCAAACAAGCAAAACACGGATTTCACCTAAAATGATATTGAAGTAAAATTCATATGGTATAAAAAATAAAATATTTATACATTTTATTTTGATAGAATTGATAGCATAGATTGTGTAAAAATTGATTCCAAATAATACTTTACAGTTGCTTAGATCACTAACAGATTAATTACGCAATTTTGCAAACTTATGAAAATATTTTCTATTATTTTTCAGTATTTAACTGTCACTACTTATGTGTGATTTTAATTCGCTAACTTTGAAGTTGATAAAGTTATACGAAATAATGCTAATAAGCAAGTATTTTAGAAGTAGATTCTAAACCCTCTTGTAACTTGTCAGTGAATTCAAGTCATGTTTATTGTTAATATGTCAGAAATAAAACAAACTAGTTAAAAACGTTAATTGTACTTTCGAAAACTATCAGTACCTTGATTTATGACACCAAACCACTAAACTCTTAAAAGATTAGAAAAGGTAACAAAGAATAATAGGATATTTTGCCTGTAGGGGAGAGTTAAATTTTTCAAAAATAAAAAAATTTATTTCCGAGAGATATATTGTTTTCAGAAATTTGAATCGATGTATGTTAGTTTGTCAGCGACTGATTGAAACTACCAATATTATGGTTCTGAAAGCTGTTAAGATAAATTCTAGTTCCAGGTCTTTGAAGCCTAGATTATCTGATGAAGAAAAATTTTTGCCCTGAAATTATGAAAGTAGTATAAATTATCATTACAAATTAATTATTTTGTGTGTTGGAATCAGATCGTTTATATTTAAAAAACTATTCATTAATCAGTTCATCAGGCACAAAACTACTATTTATTAGAAGCAATAAAGCTAATTACAGTTTTTTTTTTGCTAAGCTTATTAGGTAACGATCAAAGACGGAATATTTTGACTGCAAGAGTTATGAAATAGTTTTTCACAAACAAAAATAAATTTGCAAATTGATTATTTTAAAAAGTATTTCCATAAGGCATATCATTGTTTTGTAGATTTTTGTGTTCATAAGGGTGTTCATAGCAGTTTGTCAACAACTGATTGGAACTTAAAATAAGATGTTTGTGTAAGCTGTTAAGAAGAATGGTTCTTCCTTAAGGTCCTTGATGCCCTACTAGAATATCCAATGAAGAAAATTTGGTTTTATAGCGAAATTATGAAATTATCCTTACAAATTAATTATCAATTAGAACTAAAAACTATTTATTAAGTAGCTCGTCAGCAACAAAACCATTATTAAGTAGATAAGATATATTAACTGCAAGAATCTTAAATTTAAAAATATCAATTTACAATTAGATTATTTGGAAAAGGCTTTCCATAAGACATATTATTATTTTATACATCTTTGGGTCTATCTTCATAGTAGTTTGTGAACAACTGATTGGAATTTACTACAATATTATGGTTTTGGAAGCTTATGCATGATTCCTCTTCTGGATCTTTGATGCTCTACAAGAATAACAAATGAAGAAAATTTGGTTTTGTACCGAAATTATGAAAGTACTATAAATTACCATTACAGATTAATTATTTCATCTGTTGGCAACAATTTCAATTCCTCGTTCGGTTATAAACCTTGGGGTACCTTCGCGATTAGTTCGGCGTAGCATCAGATAATTCGATCGCAAACTCTCCAGAAGCGAGTGCTCCGCAGAAACATAGAGACAAGCGTTATGCGCTCGCAATTTATCACGATAACACTTGGAAACTTATATGAATAACGACGCGCTAAGGGCGGCTCATAAATTATCAGCTAAAGAAATTATTCAGCATGGATAATAAGCTAGGTAAACTTTACCTTTTCCCTTCAATTACGATTAATAATGATTTATGTATGATCGGGTCGACGAATAGGGCGCACGCCTTCGCATGCCGGATATATTGTATTTAAGGCGCTTAAAAGGGCGACCGAAAGCGAGAAAAAAGCGACTCCCGTTTTGCCGCTCCCGATGCCGCGCCGATGCCGATGCCGTTAGCGTTATTGCAACACTTACGCTGGTATGATGCCTATCGCATCCGGATTCGATATTGAACCGAGGAGAGGGATGAAAGCGGCGGCATCGAAGGAAAAACTAATATCGTCACCGGCGGCGTTCGATCTCTGCAAGATGCTTCCCTCCTCCGAGCGAGGAGCACTGCAATCTTGCAATTCGCGAAGAATGATGGTTAATGTTAACACAGACACTTGCTCCTAATAATTCATTCGCGCCGCATAAAAAATGAGGATCGGATGGGAAGATCGATGGTGAAAAACAAATTTCTTCTGATCGCAGGCGCGCATGTTATCGATGCACCATCATTTACTCTGTTTACCAATGTATAGTAGAATCTATCTTGTAGCGAATCGACCGAACTCAAATTTTTTTATATATTATTTGTGATGTGACACAGAACTTTTCCCAAAATTTTCCCCGATTTGAGGTCGTATAAAATAATTCCATGTTAGCTGTTAGAAAAGTTTCTGTAACTTGATAAGTCAATTTCTTGGCTTTCAACATCAAATCTTGAAGTTTTATTTGTTCATAAATTTATGGCCAAATTTCGAATGGTAACAATATTCAGTGGTTTTTCTGGTGCGCAACGATTTCCAAGAAGGTTACAAAGATATTATAAACATATTACAATATCTATAAGATTTATCACTAGTTTGAATAAAGTTTTTTTGATGAATTTATAGGTGAGTGTCAAGTTTGTATGATAGATGATGAATTTATAATCAATTGTAGGGTTGTTTGTCCATTATTTCAGATTCTCTTTCATATAAGACAATTAGAAAATTGTAAATTTTTATAAAATTGCTTTACAAGAACGCAAGGCCCATCATTAATCTTTCCAAATTACTAAATTTGTGGTCCAATAATATTATATTTAAATCTAAAAAATGTTATTAGAGATATTTCAGTAACTCGATGCAAGAAATTGACATCAACTTCAAATCTTCAAGTTTGATAATTTGATCAATTCATAAATGTATTGTCCAATTTCGAATTTTCCATGGTTTTATGTATAGTTCAATTTTCGATGTCAATTATTAATGTTTTCATGATACATTTAGGAACTGATTTAATTTTGAAAACTCAGAACTCTTTTCCTAAGTTTTCTTCGATTCGAAAGTCAGAAAATCGGATGTTAACTAATAGAAAGGTTCCTGAAACTTGATCCAACTTGAATTTTGATTAGTTTATACATTTATTGCCAATTTTCGATTGGTAAAAATTTTCAGTCGTTTTATTTTTTGTTCAGGTTTCGTCTGTCGATTATTAATGCTCACATGAAACATTTAGTAACTGAATTTTATTTACAATATCTGCTTTCTAAGTTAGCAAAGCTCTCTAATAGATATAATAACATATGTATATAGAAGTTTTATATATATTATGAAGATGGATTTACATTTGTTGAATGGTAAAAATACTGTTTCAGTTAGAAACCTATAAGTTTTTCAAAAACTGCTGCCCAAGAAAGGCAAGGATTGAAGGACCTCAAAATCCATTTACAACAAATTTTTGTTATGGCACAGCTCTTAAAATTTTCTTGCGCCATAATATTAAAATTGGACAAAATCGGCTTGAACCAACAAATTTTCTTCAATTCGAAATCTATTCTAAAATCTTCTCTGGACTTTAGCCACGTCAGCATAAAAGTTTTTAGGAAGTAATTGTGACGTGATGGGGTCTACTGTATCTGGATAACTTCTGTTTGCCTCTTGGATCAAAAGCAAACTTTCAAAGAACACCCGAGCGACATCTTCACGGCTGAGAGCGGATTGAAAATTTGAATTAAAAAAAACGGAAGCAAAAAGCTAAGCGCTGCTCGCTTCATTAGTGATTTAATTATTCTCGTTCGATAAACTCGGCAATTAAGATTCGGCCCTTCGATCGAGTCGTTTAGCTTGTGTTAAACTCCCGCACAACGAACGCTCAACGTACTAATCTATCGGTACATTCAAGAAAACAATCGGAAGAATCGTCTCGTCTGCCAGCGGCACAACGCACCAAGAAGTCCGGAAACGTCGGATATTTACGTCAGTAGCACAGACAAAAGCCCGCTGAATGGGAAGCGCGAAGCGCGCACACCTCTCCTGATCCTTGCACAAACTGGACCATTAATCAGCATCGCGGATGTTAAAGGGCTTTTTAGACGCAATCATGCCGTGCATTCAATACACTTTTTCGAACCGAGTCGAACGCTGCTCTCATTTGCAACGCGAGCACCAAAAAAAAAAAATTACGGAACGAAGAAAGTAAAGCGTGCGCAAAACGAAGTCTTGTTCCATTCCCGATTCCTGATTCCACATTCCCGAATTGCGAAGCTAGTGTTTTATTGTAGGCTTTTTGATTTCCACGCCGCTCATTACTCCCACTTGTTTCATTTCAGCAGCGCAAGCGTTCGAGCTGAATTTTGCACTCGCCTCTCTCGTTCCACTTCCTTATTGCGCTTCGATTAATTAAGAGGCCTCTCGGGTACAAACTAAGAGGAAAAACAATACAACAAAAGCGGCGAGACAAAAAATACTAATTACTTTCAAAGAATTCCGCGCTACGATGAAGATTTCCGCGAGCTCTCTGGGAATGCTCGGAGATGAATCGCACGCACTTAAATAGATGAGTTATTTCGGCGGAATGCCTAAATCGGGCTAATTCCAAATTGAAGATGGCAGCGGCGAGCAAGAGTAGTACGCTGCTACCATAACCACCGCCCCTTCGTTTAGCTTCTGTTTCCGGTTTCCTCGGCCGGTCGCTTAAAATGAAAATTTGCTTAATTTCTCAAGCAGAAATGATGAAGCGTGTAGATTGTGCTGAAAGGAAACTTTTTCCATGTCCAATCCGCGCGCTATTGAATAATCTCCGTCCGTCCGTGTAGATGTACGAAACAGAATGTTGGCCATATTGCTTGCCGGCAAAATTCCTTATAACATTTTTTCTCAATACGCCACGAGGCACGGATCTTCTTCCTTATTTTCTGGCAGGAGAAATACGGAAAGCATTAGTTTATCAGGTCACGTAAAATAAGCCTGGCAGTTTCATGTATAAATGAAGTAAATTCTTCATGTAACAGTTCTACTAATACTGAGGGTTCACATAAATAAGTTGTTTAAATTTCGTTCATCAGAATTTCCTGGAAGAAATTGCAAAAATAATGTTATAATTTCGAATTTGCAAATTCTAGTGTAACCCAAATGGAGTATTTGAGATATCTACTTTCTGTTCATTTGATATCTCCAATTTCTTGTACTTTGCCACTTTGTGAAGAGAGGTATGAGAGATTCAGGTAGTCCATTAAAGTAATTGCGATAAACCGAATTCTGACGATTCGACTCGCGACTCGAAAGCAATCAGGATGGGTCTGCGTTTGTCTTTCCACGTCCATCGAAAGCATTAGATATTCCCTGATCGAGCAAAAAGTTCATTCTCTCGTCGTTCCCTGGAAGTGATCGTGCGAGAATATGGCCAGGTTCTTTTCGAAGTAAACAAATACGCTTGAGTACAGCTTGAGGGAAGATTCCAGATGCATTTCCAATACATGGTAATCTGGATTCATAAAATCCAATCGCTTTGATTACACTTAATTAGTTGTACTTACGCTTCAGAAGTGTTTCAATTTGGTTAAATATACTGTTAATGCAAAGCATTTCTTGCAATTGGAATTGTTAAATTGTTTATTATATTGTTATTAAATATTGGAAATTTGTAGATTACTAATTTGAAGTAAACATTTAACAGTAAAATTTGAATATAATATGAATTATTCGAAGACCTGATAATATCGTACAATAGATAACAATAATTCCATCTAGAAAATAATTCAATATTTACGTGAAAAAATGATTTGAAGGATAATTAATTGATTATCGAATTTCGAATGATAAAGATATTTGATTTTGCTTGTGGTTCAGATTTTTTTTTTTCAAAAACTGCTCTTTTAAGTCAATATAATAACATCATAAGGTCAATCACATTAAAAATAGTTAAATAAAATAAAATTCCTTTTTGATAAGCGAGATACCTTAAGAAAATGGATTTAAATATTTGAGTTTGCGATAGTTCATAAAGTTAAGATTTGGCGATTTTTATTTTTATGCTGTCTGTAGATTTTTAGTTTCTTTTATACATAGTGCATTTAGTGAAATCTTTCAAAAACTACTTTCCGAGAAGGCAGCAAAAATATGAAAACAATATCAGTGTTGACACCTGAGAAATTATTGTAAAACCAAAAAGTAAATCTAAATTCATGTATTACAAGAGAGTTCCATTAGAAACCAATGATATACATAAAAAAGTCCTAAAAAGGAATTTGGCAAAACACTTAATTTGTAGTTCCATAATTGTCTGTAATAGTTATCAAAATCATAGATTATTTCTTGCAGGCATTAGTTCAATAGAATTGTTTATTTTCACTATACCAACTTTATCAAAAATTGAAAGCATTCAGTTTGTCATTTTAGAAGTGTTTCAATTTAATTAAATATACTGTTAATGCAAAAAAATTTTTGGATTTATTCGATTCTACTAATTCTATAGTTATTAAATGTTAGATTTTTGATATATGAAATTTGTATATGAATTATTCGAATAGTTCACTTTTACAATAAAGAATATAAATTACAATCTCCAGATGGAAAATACATTAAATACTGCTTTTTGATAAGTGAGATACATTATGAAGATGGATAATATATTATCGTGGAAAGTGTGATAGTTTTTAAATTTATTATCAAATTTCAAATGGTAAAAATTTTTGGATTTTTATTGGTGGTTTTTGTCATGTATCGATTATCATAATCAAAGATCATTGCGTATACAATGTTTTAAAGACATTTTCTCAAAAAATACTTTTTAAAATTTCAAAGAAGATCACATTGAAAACGGTTTATAGACAGGTTTTTGAATTTTATTTTATTATCATCAAGTTTTTATGATAGTAAATTTATTAATCTATAAATTTATTAATTTTCAATCATCTTTAAAGACTGAACAGGAACCAATGATGACAAAAAAATAATTTAAAACCTGGCAAACAATCGCAAATCCAGAGGGAACTCTCTTCTTCTTCAAGAATTTTCATATAAAGAACAGAAAATTTAATATCGTGAGACACAAATTTGTGATTTCATCACTTCCTGAAATAATAATCAAAATCATAAATTTTACATTTTATATTTAATGCAATAGATCAATATTGGTTTATTGTTCATTTGTTAACTTTTCCAAAAAAAAAACGAAGACATACAGTTTGTCAATGGTTGTTATTGAATTTTAAATTTTCCCAATCTACCATTTAAGCCAAATAATAAATAAAATTGGAGAAACAATCTAAACCATGTGAAACCCCGTTTAATATTCATGCAAATTAAAGGTGTAATGTGCATGTAATATCGTTACGAAACACGTAGATATTATTCAATAGTTACGAGACATTTCGCGTGAAATTGCCACGAAAACCATTACGGCAATCGCAGCTTGCATTGGCAATAAGAGAACAACAAATGCAACACCGGGAATTGTCTTTCCCATTTTGATTCCTCACACAACGCCTTTGGCGGTGCTTTTCCAGTGCTACCACCACCACCACTACCTTTAAAAGAAGCATCCATCCACCCCCGCACACCTCACAAGAGGACGAGATGCATTCAATTTCGCGGCGCGCATTGAACTCGAATTGCAAATGCACCTATTTTCATTCCAATCAGAAGCGCAAACAAATGATAAACTATGCCAGCGGCTACCTATCTGAAGGGCTTAATCAATGCTCTTTGTTGCATTCATATAATTGCAGCGCATATATCTATATATATATATATATTCTATTGTTGATAAAAGGCAATTTGCATTTCTATGGGATTTTTAACAAACATTCATTGCGCAGCGCGACTAAATGTTTGCATCCTTGCATTTTCCAATATTTATCATTTCATATTGAATATAAATTGTTTATAAATATTTATTTTTGTATTAATTATGAATAATTGATTTGATGTGTTCATATTTTGCATTTTTCAACCAAATGCATTCTGGTTACATTTAAATGTCAATTTTGTTTACACAAATTACGTTCTTCATGCATAAATAAATGTATTCACTGATAAATATTCAAAATAATATTTTTTCATGAAATATCCAGATTTTATAATAATTTACCTATACTAATAATCATTATTATAATTCATATTGCAAATTGAAGTGCAATGAACTATATGTTTTCATAAAAGTTTTCAAGTAATTGTTTGAAATTGAAATTCAATTAATGATTAAATGTAATAAAATTAGAGATTAACAAAATTCATAAATAATCATGTTAGTTTCTGGGAAATTCATTTTCTTTGTTCACATTTAAATTTTTAAACGTCAATTATTTTGCTAATTAGTATAATTAATAATTATGTGAGAAATGCAAAATTATAAATGAGTGAAAGATTTGAACCACGAGTGCGATAGCACGAGTGATACACAAATTCCACGAGTTTATTATGACATTTCGCACACGTGTAATATACGACATTTTATCTTACTGGAGAAAAGTTGATACAATGTTCCAAGAAGCAACAAAATCCAAAATTACTTCCACAATTTTTGATATGACATTTCAAA
>JARJDZ010008760.1:0-16904 GCA_030264555.1 Aleochara sp. GC000083 | reverse complement strand
TCTAAATGAAATCTAATTGTACGGATTTCCAGCATTCCATGTTACACTGGATGACAATTAAGTGGAAAGTTTTGGTCAAGTTTGTTTGCAACTGACGACGCACATTGTTAGCCAAATGAATCTATTCGAATGTAAATTTCAGGGTGAACTGAAATTGTTTTATAGAAAATATTTTCCTACAAAGTTGCAAATTTCAATATCAGGGATAATGCCTTATTTTTAAACATTACTCAGAAATTTTTAATTTTTTCCATACAGTTTGACTGGATTAAAAATATGAATACCAGATTAAATTTTTAAACTACCAACATGCAAAAAACTTCCATGCTATTTTCCGCGATCAATCTATATGTTTTCATGTTAATACATCGAGTGCATTCAGTCGTTAAAACCTTTTCATAGTTTTAATGAATAAAATTCATAGAAACGCAGAATTTATTATTATGAAAAAAATAAAACTTCTGATAGATGACAGATTGGCAAATGCGTAAACATAATGGACATATTGATTCAATAGGAAGAAATTTAAACAATTTTTATGTTTACAAATTTGAAATGTCGAAAATTTGCTATCCTGTTTACGAATTCATATTAATCGAAAATAATGCGTTCAGTGAAAAATAATGAATACCTACTAATAAACTACATATTAATGGGAAAAGCATAATTATATGTTTGAAGGATAATTTTAATTAAAAGGACTATTCATGCTTGTACTCACTATAATATATGTTGTTTGAAATTAATGGAAATTTCAGGAAACAAAAATATAGGAAGAGAAGAACTAGGAACTGAAAATTAGATCGCAATCAAAACTTCTATTCGAATCCCTTTCTAATCATTCAATTATGTCCGGATGAATCGTTTAGAAAAATATTTAACCATAACTCATAATCATCCACCTTTCTGCACCATCTTTTCGCATTCCATATTTACTGTTGCCCTGCCCAACCTCGATCCCAGAATTCTCAATTCGCGCACGGTTCGTGCAATTGAAAAGCTCATTTGGTCGAGTTATTTACCTTTCAGCATTTTCCCCGAGACTCGCCGAGTCAGGTAATAATTAATTTACTCCCATTTACGCATTCCCTGTGTATTCACACTCTTTTCGCGTTCCTGGGTGCGCAGACCGAAGCCATCCTGGAATCCAGAATGTTGGCTCACCAAACATGCCGCACATATCTTCCAACGTTGGCTTCATTCGCAGACGCGAGATGGATTGTTTTATTAGTTGCGGTCTTAATTATTAACAAAACCGCCGTTTATTCATCAAATATGAATCAAAATATTGTCCCTACGCCATGTTTTAATGTTTGTAAATTTTAAATGTGCGTATTTATCCAACTGACCCGTTGGTCCTGCATTTGATTATGGTAAAAAAGCTGCAGGCACTTGGGGTTACAAAGAAAATAAGTAGAACTACAAAGTAAACATGCAAAAAAGATAAACAAAAGGAAGGTAGATAAAACATGCGGAAAGTATGAATAAAAAAGCCATCACGTCTGAATGTGCAAGACGTGCATGGTATATTTCAGCTTTTGCCCGAAGACTATACCGGAAGAAGAGCATACGATGACAATGAAACAATAACAACGACAAGCTGTAAAATGGCAAAGGTATTTTTCCGGAGTCGCTGGCGCTGGATGGCGAATTCACCGGAAGTGTTTGTTGGCTGCATGCAAGCGATGTCCTTGCAAAGGTCCTGCCCCTCATAACGAGGAATATGGTTATGGCCAAATTGTGACATTACCCCCATTCAAGACATGTTTATTATGCATTTGTGTCGATCTGGAAGTCCTAAAATGCATTTTATTCGCTTTAAGAGTCTATTGATTTTTGGTTTCCTGTTTTCCCAGCGATAACTTTTCTACATCCTGTGCTTTCATAGCAATTTTTATTTATTGAACAATCTCTATGTTTTCAATTTATTTATATAAAATAGAACGAATAAAAATTAATGTATTAACTCTAAAGACTAGTTGAATGAATTTTTTTGCATGGGACTAAATGAAATGTGAATTTTCTGAAAATAAGACCCGTTGCAGTATTTGCCAGGGTTCAAAAGCATTTACTAATGTAAAGAATTCATCCCAAACTTCCTCTACCGGAAAAAATATGCTAAACGAATGATGGGTGAGTTACAACGAGAGCGCAATGAGCCCTAATGCGTTTTAATTTAATCAAATTGATGTAAAACATGCTCGCTGCTTTCAATGAGCAACAAATCCTCTCTGATGCACGGTTAAGGTCCAGTACAAAATTTATCTGCGTGCATGCTACGCCCATTTATTTATGGGAATATATGAGCATGCTCCTGGACCTAGCACGAATTAATTACAACGAGGTAAAATTTACAAAATGATTTGCTAAATCTTACAACAATTTAATTCCACTTGAAAATAAACCACCCATCAAACAATAATTTTACTTGATTTTTCATAGGGAAAACATATGAAAAATCTTTTTGATGTAATCTTTTACAACAGATTCCAATGATAACGACCAAAACCGATGAAAGTTTTATATGATAGGCTGCATTCAAAAACTGATTGAAGTAACCGTTCGGGCTTCATCTTGAGGCTTCTTTCAATACGTTTCCTTTTCATGGCGCAAGTTTTGTTCATGTTTTCGTTTTGGTTTCACCCACAATGCGGGCTTGGAAGATGCGTTCGTCGATTTCCTTCTTTGGAAGGTTGAAGCGTGTAGCAATTTTCGTTCGGTAGCAAAAAGGAAAGCCGAGGAAAATGTAGGTTGAAGAATGGCGAAAGCACTACAGGTTGAAATATTATGGGAAAATGTTGACGAAATACAAATCGCTCTGCTTTGTACCAGCAGCAATAAACAAGTGCTTGGCTGAAGGATAAACGTGAGATATTTTGCAAGCGAAGGAAAATGTGAAATTATTCGATGTACAAAATTTTAGCAATTTGGAAATATGTGATGTACTATTTAATTGGAGAAAATTCTGATTTGATTTCATAGATCAAGGAAAAATGTTCATTTAAAATAATGACTATTTGGAATTTTTGCTATCAGTTGTTTTATGTAGAATTTTTATGACATAAATCTTAAACCATTGCATTTTATTATTCATATTTTTCATATTTATTTATTTTCTGTTAATAAAAGTGGAATTCTTCATGAGGATAATGCGTAATGAAAGTTTCATAAAGATTTATAAACATTGCGATTTTCTTGAATTACATGGTAGAACCGATTTGGCCGGCGCCTCCGCCAAAATGCAATATTAAAATCGCCAGAGAATAAATCGACAACGTCTTGAATCAAACAGCTTAGCGCGTGCATAGTGAAATATGTCATCATATCCGGCAATAGAAATGCTGGTTGCATTTACGCTCCAGTCGGAATTTAATATGACATCGTAATATTCCATTTACATACAAGTTTATTTCAATCATATCTCATTTTCGCGCTGACACTATGCAAATATCTTACTTACACCTACGACAGCATGAATGACATGATGGCATTGATGCACCCGAGCGACGTTTTGCGTTTTATGATCCGGGCGGCAATTTATAGGGGCGGCAGCCGCCCCTTCTGCCGCTGCCATCAAACCCGACATCCTTAAGCATATTTATATCTTCGTAGGCTTTCGACGTAATAGAAAATGTGTCCATCAAGAATATGCGTACAATCGACTGCACTGCATCCACATTTCCGGTGATTGACGCCCCCACATCCGTTGATCCAACAAATTCTTCGATATCTTTCACTTTTTGTGTTTATCGATTTGCAGCCGAAGATAATGATATATGATCATTATTGGATTGTTGCTCGAATTTCTCCGGAGAAATGGGTGAAATTTTATATTCTGCTCCAATATTTATTTAGGACGATTCGCACGTTGCGGCAAGCAACAATCGCCGCCTCCGGTTCGCACCTTAGCAACGTGCGCCTTCACGAAACGTACAGATTTATTGGATTTATAGCCAGCTGAGTGTAAAATAGGTCGCTGCCACCTATTTCGCCACGAATCAACCCCTCGGCGGCGGCAGTGACGGTGGTCCGCACACACAAATGCACATTTGAAGTGGCGGTACCATCGATGTGTTCATACCTATGGGCAGAAACAAGGCAGGACTCGTCAACAGGCGGCATTGGGGGCGGCATTGGCGGCGTAAAATGGATTTCCGAGCGCGTTATCAATGCGTCTATTGACGTGCGTTCGACGTTGAAATGACCGCCCCCGCAGCGGATAATTACAATTCGTCCTATGTGCACACACACTGCACATGCAGATAGCCTTTGGTCAAATAGTTTTCCTAGCAATTGAAATGCGGGTAAATTTTTCTTGTCTTTTTTCCGCTCTAAATTCAATGAAAATTCATGGATGTTTTCTTATCATGTAGTCAGAAACTTCCCTACAGTGAAATATCTGACATCATTAGACTAGCATTGAAGATAACTGCTCAACGTAATTTGGAAATTCCTCCAATTTGAGAGCATCTTTTTCATATATTGAATAGCAAATCATGTGCTTATTGAAGGAGACATTTGGGCATTGAATAAATCTGTAAATTAGAATTTCCTTGCTTAGTCGAGAGTTGCTATTCAGGAATTATCCTTCGAAACTTTTCGGTCGGGCAGCGTTCAGGATTCACCCCTCGAAAAGTGAATATTGCTTGGAAACTTAGAATTGCGTTGGTTCTTTCTTTCATTCTTTCATCTGGATGAATCCGAGGGAACACGTTGTTGGATTCAAAACCTTCACAGAAATGAAGCAGAGTCAACTTTCCACTTGGTGTTGGAAAGACGACTGGCACGTCAACTTCACGCAAAGTGTCACAAACTTTTAGCCAACTTTGTTAAATGTAACATAATTCCGATTATGTAATAATTAATTGCGTTTAAATGATTTTCCAGTCCTTTTGTTATTTTTTTCTCATCACATTGTAACTTTGCCAGGAAGTACATAATTTTATTAAACTGTCAGATTATAAATTAATTGGATTATATCTTGAAGATGAAATTTCAGAATTCAATTATGTTCAGGCTTTTTTAAGGAAAAATAAAATTATAACTTCCCTCGTAATTTTATCATTTTGTTGTTCAGTTTGAGACAAATTATGCACATGCTATCACAAATGGGTATCAATCAAAGAGGGATCACTATTTACCGGAAGTGAAGGTAGCCGCTCGGAATAGGATGACTGATTAATTACAGCTACTAATACGGTGCCAATTCACCTGAAATGGCCATTTAACTGATTGAATGCATTACACCCCCATGTGTGATGGGAATTTAATCAATTATTGATACAAATTACAAAGCTTGGAATTTGCAACGATAAATTTCTGGATTACTCATTAGCAAATTACTTTTTAATTGCCCCCAGAAATAGACTGGATTTTTCCTCAATATTTTTGAAAGGAAGTACAAATTATAGAAAAATTCTGACTCCTAATAAATAACATCAATCTCATTGGCTATTTTTAGGATTTGAGTAATGAAGCACTTTGAAAATTACCAATTTCGATTTTGGCACATTGGATAACTTCACGTTGGAGCATCGTGGAAAACCTTAGGGATGACACAGACAGATGCTATTTTTTCAGGGCGCGTCGACGAGGATCGAATCGAATTATGGCGGTGACGATGTGTCCGCACTTTTTTCGGGGGCGGCGTTTGGTGTGCTTTGGCGGTGGTGGAGCAAGGTGAAGAGCTCGATTTCGGTCAGAGGTGAGCTGGCGATAAATCAAACGCACCGAAAATAAAATAGATCCATAAATATTAGATCGTAAAATATTCGAAGGATGTGCCTGGCGCATTGGAACGGTTTGTCGCTTCTAATCGGGGATGTCTTCTTCGCTTCATGCGACGAAATTGTACTTTTGTGGGCTATTTTATGAAAGGATTCGTGTAAATATTGACCAAACGTGAGGACATAGTTTAGGCGTGAATAGGTCTCTCTGAAATCCTCATAAGATTCACGCCTTTTCTCAAAAGCATATATCGTATTATGAAAGATATTTTCTAATCTGTTGCTTCCAAATCTTCAGTCTCTTATTATATATTTCTTTTGTTATCCTTGAAAATTTGATTTTTCTACTTTAAATGGTATGATATAAAACATAACAAAAATAATTTCCTTTCGGCTTTCTCAAGACGAGCAAATAAATTCAAAAGTAATTTCCCACGTGCGCAATTTATAACTGAAATTTTTTCCTCTATTTTCCCTCATTTCCTCTAACTACAGAGAGCGCTCTTTGCATCTCTGCGTAGCGCAGTAGTTAACCATATTTATGAAGTGAATTGCTAGATATTTGCATTAATCGTGAATGTTATTAAAAACGCGTTGGTTTCTCGCCGAGGCATTTTTCCGGTCTGCAACGCATTTTCCACATCTCCATGTGGCCTATACGAACCGAATGGAATAGCGGAATAACATAACGATATGCTGATGTTATGACGGCCTAGACCCTCTCGCGTACGGCAACAAACCCATTCCATGTTATGCGAGCGCGATGCAAATTTGTTGTTTGTTATTGCAGTATGCGAAAAGCGTCCACGTCCAACCATGGGAGTCGTTGCAGTTGCTTGCACATGCAGCGAACGTGCAGATTCGCACGGCCGATGGAAGAATCCTCATCGAAAATGCACGCGCATTAAAATCCTTGGTGATAAACTCGTTGCATTTGGTGCAGCCTCTTCATATTCGTATTTGCCATTCATGCACTGATTCGCTACGTTAAATTGCACCCGGCAAATAAATTATTTTTTACTTTGTTATTTGTATTTATGAGGGCGAATATAATTTTCAGTTTCAACAATTATAAATTGCCCAATTTGTAATGTAATTAGCATCATCTCTAGTTAGAGTTATAAAAATGGTAACACAATAGTTATTTTAAAACTTTTTTGAGGAACCTTAGAATGAGGTCTTATCAATCCATCCAAGTCCAAGAAAGAAGAAAGAGTGGTCTTTGAATAAGATTGAGTTACTTTTAAACTCGTTCTTAATCAAATTGCTTCTTGTCGTTTCCCATACTTGATGGAACCATCCGGTTGCACTAGGAAGGACTTCTCGTGCAAACAACACGAAAATGTTCTTTCTGGCGTCATCTTTGTTTGCGGCCTTCCCACCAGATTCCAGTACATCTCTTTTGTGATGTCGACTCTTCTTCGACAACTGAGAACCGAGTGCTCGTCCTCGGCCGCAAGGATGCAAGAATCGAATGTCTGACTCCTCGGGGCGAAAAGTTTTTATTAAGGGCAATCTTCCATTTCGCGAGATAAGCCACAGAAAATGCCGTTTTTGTGTTTTTTTATCAGGCCTGGTGGCATTTATAATAAAAGGTTTTTGTTATGAAATTCTGCATATTATTTTGGCCTACACGGATAAAAAACATATTTTACTTTAGGGCATTATTTAAAAAATTGGTGATATTCGTAATTGAATGTCCTTGTCATATCGTATTTTCTATTATAGATGATTTGTTTGTTTCTTCGATGGAAATGATTAAAAACAACAATTAATTTTAATTAACAAAATTATGGTGGTCAATTTCATTAATAAGAAAACAAGAACATAAAAAAACTTTGCATCTTCTACTTTAACAAACGTTCGAAACGACAGGACGAGAAAATGTTCAGAAGGATATTAAACTTTGTTGTCCCATATTCGAAGAGTCGCTCATTTCAACATCGAAGCAAAAAGCCGAATGGCACCTCAGCTCTCAAGTGTCTCAACGAGCGCTTGTACAAGTGTACAAGTTGAAAGGATATTCTATTATGTCAAGCACCTTTTGCCTTCATCGCGATCACAGAATGAAGAGCGTTGATCTAATGTAAGTAAATGAGAAGTCAAGTGAAGTCAATTTCAAGTACTCAATTCTGCGGACATTTTCTTATCACCACGTAATTCCTCGGTAAATTGCACATTCTGAAAGAATAATATTTTTCCATTTCACGTATCTGAGGTCATTTTCCTTTGGAGGCCGAAATTTCAAACTTGAATGTGCGAACCCTTGAAAGATCCTTTTTAAATCCAAATTGAATGTGCGAGAGAGAGTTCCCTTCACTTGCTCATTTGCGTGACATTTACTCAAGCATTCAACGCAAGTCCATTCCATTATGAAATGCTAGGCGTCTGTCAAACAAGTGGAAACTGTTCGTTTGGTTGCTCGCCGTTCCCGAAGGTGCGCTTAAAACAACAACGCATTTCGGTTCTTAACTTGCTCGCAGCATTTGAATTTAATTGAAGAGTTTGCTTCGTGCCGAACAATATGAAAGTTGGTACGGATTGCACAATGGGCCCTACTTCAGCCAGTCAGTCAGTCAGCATCTGAGACATGTACGACTTGGAAAAACGGAAATTACACAATTATAACAACTAACAACTAATTCCCCTTGTTCGCTTCCAAGCTTTGTCTTTCCCCAGAGCACTCATATATAAACATTTAACTCATGAACTTGATATAGGCTCACTTCAGGTGGTTGAAAGACAGAGTCCTTTGTATCGATCTGCAAATTGAATTATTCGTCCAGGGATTCTGGAATGCTCGAAGCATTGTTAGGTACAAGGTTATACGACCGAGATAAGATGTCGAGATAGGTGCGTCGAGGTCGTTGTAAACAATGAGGAAAAAGGATCATTTACATAGATTCTACATGCATTTGGATCAGGATCAGGATCTGGCTCGACCGGCTTAGTGCGAACGGCTATAAATCCTAGCTTTTCAATTTGCACGCGAACAATTTGAACCTTTATTGATTGTCAGCAAATGAAATTCACTGAGAGGATATCTCGTAAACGTGCGAATTTGAAATTGTAATTTCAGTCAATTTATGGAGCAAAAAATAATGTAATTAAAATCCTTTCTTGTTTTTGTTCCAAATTAAATGAAAATCCCTCAAGTGCAGGAAAAGTTTAAAAAAGTTGTAATTGCAGAATTTTAGGTCACAATATTACAGAAAGAATTTTCAATAGAGTTATCCTTCTACAATCACAATACATATAGCAGATGGTTCTTTTCTAGAAAATGCAATCCCCGACCTTATTGAAAACTGTAATAACATTCGCAAGAGCATTGCAAAAAAATCATGAATTATGAATTGAAACATTTCTCAATTGTTTCCGTGGAGAAATAACACGAAAACAAATTGTGCCACATGGAATGTCATTTTGTCAAAAATACTAAAATGGAATATTTCTATGGTATTTGTTCTTGCGTCGAGTTGCGCCGTTTTGCCGTACCAAATTCCTGCGAGGAACGGATAAAAATATAAAAACGAAATATAGTGAAATGCAACAACTACCCTCAAACACGACTCGGGGTAGAATGCGACGTACAATGGACGCTTTTTGCGTGGGAAAGACGATGGTGGAAACTCCGAGGAGGACGCAGTTTGCTGCGGAGTATGTCAAGAAAATTTATGGCCATGGTGTTCTGTAAAATATAGACGTTTTCAAATGGCGCAAACACATTTGACCGGCCGACGGTTTTAATGCCAACGTTACAATGTGCTTCATATTCGCAGGGTTATTACAACGTGGATCTCGAGGTAAGTCTCCTGTTTTCCACTGTGTCACCCAGGCATTGAAATTCTTTTATGGAATTCCATGGGTTTTTATTTTTTGTATGAGATGTCTAACCAAAAAAATTATTTGTAAGAAAAATCTCACAGTAACTAATGCGGTTTAATTTATTATCCTGTATGCAAATGCAATGGGGTTTTATTATAAACTTTAAGTTGAATATTTTCCATCTAAACTATCTGTATCATGAAAAAATAAACGCAGGAAAATTTTGAAAATTTCAAGATAAATAATTAATTTTCATTACTTTGGACAAATCATCAATAATTAATAAACTTTATTTATGGAATTGTAATTGATATCTATCCAATTTTGCCAATGAAAATTTTGATTGGCTTTTATAAAATTTATACCTTGTAATACATGTTGTTTTTCATTTTTCCAGTTTCCAGTTTTTGCTTCTAGCAATTTGTACAAAATAAATAATTCTATGCATCGATGAAAATTCATTTCAGTTGTTGATTTGTAAAATTTTTGGAATTTTATTGCTTAATTATTTTATGAAGTCCTTTAAATCAAAATCCTGTGATTGTTCACAATTATTCTTTTTGAACCTTCGCGTACGGTTTCACAAATTGATTTATCCGTTGTTTTGCTAATCAAGCACAAAAAGTGCGAATTGGGCGGAATATAAAGTAAAACTCGGGGACGAAAGAGAGCGTACGGAAGAATGACCCTCCGGAAGTCCCCGGCGGCAATTCATCACCATTGTCCGTTTTAATATTGAAAAAGTCGTCCATCTACACCAGACAATCAGGAAAAGCATTGAAAATACGATGACCAAGGCGAGGGACAGGGAAAGACATTAAAATTTCGAAATTTATGCCGTCAAGAAGGCCGTTCCGACCCGGATGCCCAGGACAATGACACCGGAGATAAGGGTCAAGAACTGGGAAAAAACAAATCTGTTCGGGAACGCGTCCATTTCGAACTTCCTAGGTGATAACTCATCTCTAGAATGATAGATGTAGAGTAAAAAAAGTTTCAATTTTTTAGTTCTTTTTTTTTGTTGTAAATAGTGTATATCAATAAAAGCGGAGATAAATTAATAACGTAAACAGCGAGCTCAGTGAGCTGAAGAAACAATTTACAAAACCCCAAACTACTGTTTGGATAGCATCGGAAGGAAAACCGGGATAAAATGTGGAGAGCAACCAATGAGAGAAGGAGAAGAAACAATCGGAATTGATTGAAACGTTATTGTTATACGTCAATATCTTAAATTTACGACGCTCGTTGTCGAAGAGTGCCTGCAAGGACATTCCCCACGTTTCACATTTCGCGTCCCGGGATAGAAATGAAAGGCATTGGTGGAGCAAACGGGACGTGAACGTTTTTATGCGTGTCTGATTTTCATGTCTCCGAATGGATTGAAAGCTTTCCGTTTCTTTCAAAAAACGTTGATCCGCGCCGTTGTGTCGTGTCGTTGAGCGCATTCTGCGGCTGAACGAAATTAATGCGTGTTCCCTGTGACAAGCTCTTTATTTCTATACCCCCCTCGAACCCCTCACCACCTTCCAACCCGTAAGCGACTGCTTTCCATCCGAATTTCCCGTTTTTCCCCTTTTCGCTTTTTGGAGGATACGCGTCTGCCTTCAATGTGTCCGATTTTCTATACATTTGATGACATTAATATCGTTAGATTCGTTCAAATCGCGCTTTCAAGTCAAGCCAATCCAGGATAATATCCGCAAATAAACCTGCTTCGCATGGTAAATTCCTAAACATAAAAAAGCACCACGAAGACCGGGCACAATCCTTTTATCTTTTTATTCTACTTTGAAGTCTTAATATCGTTTTTTGTTGCTCTTTTCATCGCATATTCGGCATCAGAAAGTCGCAGCTCATTACGAACGCTTTCTGCCTTCTTTGCGTCCTGCGTCCTGGTGTTTAATTACACAACCTTCTGCGTTCCTCGGGCCGGACGAAGGAAGTCGTATGAAAATTAGCGACGCAGTTACTTTGCGGCTTTTTGGCGCAAATTGAAGAATAAATAATAAATGAAGAAGTCCTTTCAGCTGCGACCGCGTCCTGCGTCCTCGAGGATATCGCTGCGAATGCAACACGAGCAGCAAGTCCGGTGCGTTTTAATATCCTGGAGTGGAGAAGCCAAACGCGAACGAACGGCAGGTACGCGAGCATCCGCCAAACGAGGAATAAACAAACTTGAGAGGAGGCAAACACCAATTTGCCGCTCTTTGGTTGCACTGCTAGCAAAGTGGATGGTATACTTCATTGTTAATTTAGTTGCGTGCTTCTTGAGCGACTCTCTTGGCTGCTGCATCCGCTTGCATGCGCCCAAGGACAAAAAGGATGCAAACATTAATCAAGTTGTTTAGCAGAAATGAGTTGACAATTTTAGGTAGATATTTGCATTGGGTAAAAATGCTTGAAATTGGAATTGAAAAAAGTGTTTATAGCCTGATTAATTCATCATTTTCCTGAACCTTCCAAGAATTTTCCACTCAAGTAATGGAAAACTTTGATATTTTTTAGATGAACTCTAATTTATCAGGACTAAAACCATTAAATTAATTAAATAGGAAAATGTCGGCCTCCTTTATCTCCACCACTTCTTAATTAGTCCTATTTAATCCTAGCACAAAAACGCTACATTAATCAAGTGGATTTTCGTAGAAAAAGGTGACAGTTTCATAGAAATTCCTTTACTTTTTTGTAACCCGGAAACTAATTCATTTGAAAATATAATAAAATAATTTCGCAAATTTCTTTCACAGAGTTGATTCTTTTATCTAATTTATTTATGTATCTACTTATTAATTTCTTATGTATGCCTCTAATGGAAGAATTCAGGAACATGGTGAAAGCATTTTTAAATTATTCCTGAAGCAATGTGAACTCAACTCGAAGCAAAACTTGGAATTTCTTTCATATCTTGAAGGTTGGCATGCCGAATGAATACCAGACGAAGAAACGAGCTTAAAAGCACTGACGAAGATTAATATTTAATGATCAATATACTTTACCAAGTAATTAATTTTTTACTCCACATCTTGCGCGTGAGTGTACCACTCAAGATATTCAATAAAACGTTATAAAATAAACACCAAGAATTTGCTGTGTTCGAGAAAAAAAAGGAAATTATTGTACTCAGGTCATTAATGAAATTGAAAAAGGATTTCGATTAAAAATATTTCGCTGTCTCTGAAACTACTGAATCGACATGAAAAATTCAAAGGACCTGTTTTTCAGCAACATAAACGTATAAATTTAAAAGAATAGTAAAATCTGAATTCTTTGGAGTTGAACTATGACATTTTAGCGTAGATTTACGTGTTAGCGATTGATTTCGCCAATATCAGTAACAAGCGTTGATATCCGATACAAGAACGTTCGCAATCCTTTTGTAGCATGGACTCCTGCTTCTGCCTTGGTTAGGTAGAGCGAAGGTAGAAAATGCAGACAAATAAGTGCGCATCACATATATGAATATCTCGAGAGGAAAACAGATACGAGCATCGGCGACGAAGCAAAAGAAGGAAAAATCATATCGCTGGTTTTCCACACTCGACTCCTCCGTTTTCGTGGAGTTCACAAGAGCACGAGCACTTTTGTCGTTGTTGATATGCGCAAGAATGACGACGGTAGAAACGAAGGATGTCGCCATCCTTGCCGCCTCCTTTGAAACGCGAATCATCCAAAATCAATCAACGAGCGTACCTTTTCTTACACATCCTCGTACCCACCCACGCAAAAGAGCTCCCTATTTTCGCCCCCGCTGTCAACATTCGCTGTTTTTGTGTCCATATCTGCGAATATATAACTGTGTGTGGTTGTATGCTGGGATACACTTAAAAGGACTTGAAATTCCGCCCTCTGCCTCACACTTGGTTGCCGTTTTGCCTCATGGAAATTTAATGCAAAGAGCCCCATCTTTGTCCATCCTGATCCTGGGGCATCTTCTACGAGTCTGTATCGTGCAGCACTTTGTTTGTGCGTCTCTGCAGGCGGTGCTTTCGAGGACGATGGAAGAGAAGGCGACCCTTCAGGCTGCCTTCGTGGTCCTTCTTCCGCGATGTTTAGCATTTCGTCGTTGATATTCAATTTTCGCTGGCCTTTCATCTCTTTCATCTTGTATCCATCGGCTCGGCACGCTCAGCACGGCTGCTCTCGTTAAAGAAGCGAAACGAGTAGGCAAACACAAAGCTGAAGACACGAGCGGCATCAGCATATATCGCCTTTTTAATATCGAAATTTATTGTGTACACATGCGAATAACCGGAAACTATCGGGTAATTTCATTCCGAAGGATTTAAGTGGACGATGCAAATTTTTCTTTGACTGAAAATGCTATGACATAAAATACCAATTTTTGTGTATTGATTGCTTTCATCAGCATTTTAGACGTCCATTTAACAAATTTAATATCGAATACTCGAGCGAATTTTAATCAAGAGGATTCATCATTGCTAGTGTGCTTGATTAAAGATCTACCAACGTTGCTTTGATCCCAGAGTGATATACGAAACTAGATCAACATTTATCCAACAATGTGTGTACATGTGGAAAATTTGCATAACATCCATGCGCCTTGTGAAATCTGCCTCGTTGAAGAGAATATATCACAGCGATTACGAACGGCTTCCAATTTGCTCTGACTTTATACGTTCGTTTGCATTTAAATATGGCCGTGCTACGTTTCACAAATTTCAATTAACTTAAAGACTACGTATAAGAAATTCCAATCTTAAATCCAGTCCTAGCAACTTATTACCTCACAATTAAATTTGAACGTACACAAAAGAAATACCACGCGTTCATCAAACTTCAAAGTAAATTTAATTTTGGGATTAAATTAATGAAGCAAACTTTTAAAACTCTTAGCACGGTTGCATAATGAAGGAAAAATTCAAGTTTTAATTTCCCACGGAACAAAATAATCAGAAAGTATTATACCAGCCGTATTTTGTTCCCTTGCCAGTTGAGGATGGGAAGGGTATCCAAAATCCGCTACTGGTTGCAAAAGTAAGGGAACTAATAATGCCTAAATAATGTGCAAACTTTGGAATTTAATAAAAAACGGTTCGGCTTCAAATTACGGAGGGGAAATCCAAAATTTCGAGCCGAATTCGGCTTTCAATTACAGCCAATGCCTATACGCACTCGAGAAAAACTCCAAAGAAGTACCAAACCGAAGGGGATGAAACGGGACTTCGAGTAAAAAAATTGAGAGGTGTGCTGACTTAACCCGCTCGAAATTACTTCGCAAGTATTCTAATTTGCACGCGCATTCACTCTCGCTGGGTTGAATGCTAAATGCGAAGACAGACCTTTCCTTTATGCAATCCCCCAACTTGGAGGGCATCCTGAAGGAACCCAGTCTTGTTACGTGGTCGCCAGTCGGCGTCCTGGGACGCAGGAGGAAAGTTCCAAAAGAAGATGTGAAAATATTCTTTTTCACAAGTGTTAAAACTTTGCCCCCGATGAGTTTCACAGGCGAGATAAAGTCATTTGAAGAAAAACTACAAGATGTGTTGACTGGTTATCATTCCTTTCATCCCCTATCTCATCCTGCCAGAAATTGTGTTAAAGGTATCAATTTATTCAAAATACGTCTGATGTTTTCGACTGATAACGATTCAGACCGCAGTTATTGATATCTCAAAGCAGATGGAGTTTACTGAAGAAATGTCCTGAAGGATAAAATCCAAAGTTACCTATAGATGATATTCAGGTGTATTTTGCATCTTCTGATCTAATCTTAGTCGTAAAATTAACAGGTATACCTGAAGATGTAGGGTCAACCTCGAGATGGTGCGTGACAGGAAATAAGTTTAACCTTTTTCCCTTCTTCCTGGCGCGCCAATTAAATTACCTTGATAAGCGTGGGTTGTGCGCGATTCCCTTTTCATTCGACTCGGGGAATACGGAAACGTAAGGAATGTGTCTCAATGGGGACGATTCCCTAGTCTTCGAGAGGAAATACTATTGAACGATGGCCGGAAGGAGGATGCCACATTAAATCGTTCGCAAAATGCCAACGCTCTTTTCTTTCGCCGTATTTTAATCCTTTTTCAACGAGGATTTTATCTGTTCTGAAGGATATTTATACGTTGATGGAAAAAACGTGACTGAACTTTTTAAGTATTTGTTAATTGCATTTATCAAACTCATTAGTATTCTGAGATAAAAGAGGCATTGAAGAAATCGCTTGATTTAAAAACCTTCAAAGGATTTCTAAATCCCTATCAAAAAAGTTATCTCTAAGTTTTGAAATGATTTTGAGTATAAAATTCGACCCAAAATGATATGGTAATTATAATACCATAAAAGAATTAATACGTTTTAACATGCACATTAGCAAATTCTCGAAGGACATTTAACGTTTTATATTGAGCAATAAGAAAATTCATTTAAGAGCAACATTAGTCACACTCATATTAAGCTCCTGCTGGCAAAAAGCACCATGGGCAATAGACACGCGAATAAAGCAAATTTAAAATGATAATAAAACTCGACGGATATTTGGTTCGGTTGAGTGCAAGCGTGACCGCTTTATTTCTTAACTTTACCATCAAACATCCGCCGCCTCCGACCGTTCCATCCGCCACGCTAGAAATCGTTGGTTGGCGCTTGAGCTGACGTATTTTTGGTTTTATTACCATTAAAGCTAACCGACACGTAAGAAACGAGCGCGAATAGTAATACGGTACGTTTATACGCGGTTCGTACATTCGAATATTTTAAGTGGAAAATATTCAGCGTGGGAATGATCCTGATCCTGCTAAGTTTATTAAAGAGCGCGTAAAACATTCGCCAACATATCCAATATATCCAACTTACCACACGATGAATTTCCATCGTCATTCGTTTCAGACGACGACGAAATAATTGTATTGTCATCAGGATAATGGATCACTTACCTGAAAGGAATAAAAATATTGTTATTGTTGTTTTGTAAAAGTATAAGTTTTATTTCTTATAGAACAATGTTGAAAGAACATGAAGGAAAATAAAGTCCAAATAAAGCTTGTTTTTCTAGTATCGGGATGGTTAAAATATTCGCCCCGAAGACGCAGGGGAAAAATAAACTACTGCAGCCAGGATAACAAGTTGCCATTGCTCTCAGCGAGGGGTTTTTCTTGCCTCGTTTATTTCCTCCGGAAACGCTGATATTGTCGTGCGGTTGTCAAGTCAACCCTGACTGACTAGCGTCAATGGCCAAACATTGATGGTTCAGCGTTCTCCTTCTGAAGTTCTCATAAAACTCGAAGAGGATACATCCCCAGGAAGGAATTGTATTCAAAGGTGAATTCTGAATATTTTTCTCACACAAAAAATAGCCTCAAAAAATCTCATTTTTAATGTTTACTCTTAAGA
>JARJDZ010008758.1:0-12000 GCA_030264555.1 Aleochara sp. GC000083 | reverse complement strand
TCGGAGATATGAAAATTTTTGAAAACTCGAGCGATTTTAAGAACTTCATTACGTTTTTATCGCTAAAAACTTTTTTTTCCATTTTTTTTCTTTCAATGCGATTTCTGGCTTCCACGTGACCAAAAGGGCATAAACCCATAGATTTTTGGAAAGTACTCATCAAGACCTACAGTGTGGTTCTAACTTTAGTTTAATTGGTCCTACGGTTCAAAAGTTATACGCAGTTAAAGACGCGAAAAAAAGCGAAAATTTTGCATTTTTAGAACCCCATTTTTCAAGTTTGTGTATTTCTGAATCCCGTACAGATTCGGGACCATGACCAATGCTATTTTTTCGTCAAATTATATTAAATGCCCTTTAAATCAGCCAAATCGGTCCATTAGTTTCGGAGATATGAAAATTTTTGAAAACTCGAACGATTTTAAGAATTTCATATCGGTTTTTTCGCTACAAACTTTTTTTTTCAATTTTTTTCTTCGAACGCGATTTCTGCCGTCCCCATGACGAAAAGGGCATGAACCATTACATTTTTGGAAAGTACTCATCGAGACCTACAATTCGGTTTCAATTTTAGTTTAATTGGTCCAACTGTTTAAAAGTTATACGCAGTTAAATGAGCGAAAAAATACGAAAATTTTCAGCAATTAAAGCATTTGTCAAATTTCCCTTCTTGTCAGCAAATAAAAGGACAAATCTTAATTAACCAAACTGCCACCCCCCATTGAGTGAAAAGTACACCTCTTGTCAACGACGAGCAAGTGTCTCCAACATCCCGAAACGAGAATACAAGACGCGATGATGAACTTCTTAAATACTTGAAATTAATGTGCTTCTCCCGTGTTGAATAATTAAAGCTCCTTAACAACTACGTCCTGTGAACATTGCCGTAACAAATATCCTCTCTCTCAGACCACCCATACATGCACTCATCCATTCGTCGAGTACCATCCCCGGGCTGGTTCGCAACAACTATGTAGAATGCGACAAACGAGCGCACTCGTGCTAAGTAAACGGATAACATTTTGGCGCTGCGCCACTGCGAGCGGCGTGGGGGCGGGCGAAGAAGCGTGAGCAACAAGCGTGTTTCGGTATTTCGGTATTTATGAGAACGCCGCCGCCGGGAGGTTTAAAAGGATATATCAGTGTGTGTATGCGGGCCGAACGGTGCGAAGATAATTTGGGGGGCGGCCGGATCGAAGCAACTATCCGAAGTTCTTGGCGGCGGCGAAGTTGCCAAGGTGAGGCTGCTGCTCGCTTGGAGGCCGAACTAGCTGCTAGTGGGGAAGCTTGTTTATAGTCGGGCTGGTCGGGATTTGAAAGCCGGGTTTCGGGCGAAAAGAGGGAACATCAAAAAGTTACCGAACTAGGAATGAAATTGAGGAGCGCCTTTTAGTAATGTATTCCAATGCAATAAAACCAATAACAACTCGTATGGGTTTGGTTTTCCAACATTGAATTTCCTCCTCCATTTAATGTGTAACATATTGCGTTTAAAAAGTTTCAAGGATTACATTTATTTTTTTTGCAAAATTCGCAAATTACTAAATAGATTTTTTTTAATATATTTGCAAGGTGCATTGAATGCAATTCAATATACATGCAAATTTATGTTATTATTATATAAATTGATATACAAGCCGGTGAAAAGGTATTTTCGCATATCCTATGGTGTTCATGTTGAAGGATTATTCGGGAATTGATTAAATTTCATGCGCAAATCATATTTGACATGGGTTCCATGTCATCTGACATAATATTTTTTCCAAATTCAGTTCAATTCCAATGGATAAATTGAAACGTTGACAGTTTGCTGATATCAACCGTTTTTACCTATCGCTTCGAACTTTTTTGATTCGTTATCAAAAGGATATTGAATAAAATCCTGATTTTCCATTTTCGAAATTCCATTATCTATCATTTTTTGATACCTTTATTAAAGCTCAATACATTTTTTAAATATACAAGGTATTGTCAAAACTACACATTTTTCTTTTTTTGGAAAAAAAATTTAAAAAAATTTTTGTTCCCCAAAAAGTTACCTACTATTTTTGATTTATTTTTTTTCCAAATTTAATCATCTGTTTAACTCATATATTGCTTAAGATTAGGAATTCAAAGAACCGAAAAAAAAACAAAAAATTGTTTTCTTAGAGAAAATCCAGAAATTCAAGAATCCAAAAATTTGCATTTGTATTTGGAACATTTGGTATATAAAATCTGCACTTTTTGTGCCCGTACGCCATAATCCAGTTACACCATGCAAAATACGTTCGCAATGGTGAATTGTGCATAATAGTAAAGTTGCTTGCCGTGTTCACTGTCGCTGCATGTCGTCCATGGCGGCGGCGGTTGAGGTGGCGGCAACGTTCGCAGAAAAAAATATATCGAGAAATACGAGCGCCTCGCGGAAGTGCCATATGAGAGCCCAACTGTTGGTACATTGAAGACGTTCACATAGAGTACGGTACAGCCGCCTCCTCTGCCGCCATCGCCGCCGCCGCCACCAGCGTTGTGAAGAATCGCGCGCATCATCGCCCGGCGGAAATTGAAAATCTTCGTCGGCACCTCATCGCCGCTATTGCCGCCTCTACCGCCACCGTTCAATGCCTTCGTTATGCAATCGACAATTCCATGCGCCACCCCCAGCTACTTATTGTACCATACAACTCGAAAAGTATGTGTAGATTGATGGGAAATTTGAAAAATTTGTTCTTGGAAAATTTGAAAAGGTCGAAATTTTGAATTTTTTGAATTATTGATAATAGCTTAGATAACTTTTGGATCTTCTATTTGCGAAATTGTCATCAATTTTGATAAATAATCCCAAAATACCGGAAATTACAAAAATTTAAATAGCATGGTTTTTGCTTATTATTTTTTGATTTTTAAAAAGTGATCATCAAATTTATCGAAACATTTGTGTAATTTCTACAAAATGATTTTAAATTCCATAAATAATTTTTATTTGAAATTTTACGTAACCGGAAATTCTCGAAAAGTTTAAATATTTTTTATGTTTATTTTTGCAAAAATGATTAGAAAATTTCTTGCATCAATTTCAAATGATGAGTTATAATTTCTTTAGATCCCTATCAAAATAAATTCATTCCAAAAATTGCCATTAATTTTGATAAATAATCCCAAATTACCGGAAATTACAAAAAAACTAAATAGCTATTGTTTTTGTCTATGATTTTGATTTATCAAAAATGATAATCAAATTTATCGAAAAATTTGTGTCATTTCTACAAAATGATTTTAGATTTTATAAATAATTTTTTTTTAAAATTTTAAGTAACCGGAAATACTTGAAAACTAAATAATTATAATATTTATTTTCTAAAAATGATAATGAAATATTGAAATTTCAAGTGTTGTAATCCCTTAAAATGTCTAACAAAAAGAATAATTCCAAATTTTGCCAACAAAAATCCCCAAAAACTCATAAACTAATTAATACCTAATAATAGCAAACTCTTCCTGGATGCGAAAAAAAATGACACCGTTCGCATGGTGAACATCACCCCGGGTGGGGATGTGGGGGGTGGTGGATGCATGCCACCAGGTTCAACGAGTAGCGCGTAAAAAGCAAAAACGAGCGAAGAAATGCGCGAGCGGCGGCGGCGGCAGCGGCGGAGGCGGCGCGCAAAAGCGAAGCAAGCAAGCAGCGTGGAACTGGAAAACTACGAATACTATGTTTCTATGGCAATATCGACCAACGCGGCAGCCCGGCCGCCACGCCGTGCACAGCGTCGGAGGCGGCAGCAGTGTCCGCGGCGGTAGCACCAGCGGCGGCGGCGGCGGCAGCGGCAACAACACAGGCATCCAGCGCGCCGAGCCAACCAGCCACACAACGAGCTATGCCGACGCAATCCTGCAGAAGCTTAACAATCCTGCCGCCTCCGCCGCCACCGCCACCGCCACCAATGCAATATTCACTTCTAGACCACTGCAAACAACTCTCCTTTCTTAGAATATTCCAAAATATATCAATACATCCACAAATGAGATTGAAATTGATTTTTTAAAAATTATTTTTGAAAATAATTTTCAAAAATTTTTCAACTGAAATTTGAAATTATGAGGTCCACCTGTAGATGATTTTTCATACAACCAAAACGTGCATGAAGATAAAGCGCGTTCGGTCGTGCTTTGCGGGGATGTGCGCGACGGCGTCGTCGTCGTCGTCGGTGGCGGCCGGTGGCGGTGGTGGTGGCGGTGCGTACGAGCGCGCCACCCCCGTCAGTCTCGTTCCGGAGAGCCACAAGTGGCGGTGGTGTGTTATCACGATGCGCGACACCTGCTGACAGGTGTTTTTCGGTTGTGTGCGCGTCCGGTTTGTCTCTTCGCGACCATCGTTCGTTGTTGTTATCGTTGTCTTCTTGCTGTTGGTTGTTGCTCGCCACGCGCGTTGACGTTCATAATTAACGACCTGGAACCACCCCCCACTCCGCTCCAAATTAATTGTTAATTAATATCGGCTGCATATCTAGACGCGCTTCGTTCTCCCTGCCTCCAAAAAAACAAATTAAAACAATCAAAAAAATCATTCCCAAACAAAATAATACAAATATTTTGCATTATTGATGATATTTCATACACATTTGTACTCGCTTATTGCATCTACATTTGTAGACGTTGTTGTTGTATGTTGATGCGATTCGTTTCACTCGTTGAATATATTCGTAAAATTTCAATAAGCAAGTGGTTCAACAAGTAATAAATAAATAAATAAATAAACGTACTGTTTGTGGATGCGTACGGGAAATTGAGTGCGATAAGAAAGGAAATTGTTCTTGTGTGCTTGGTGATTTCTGCGAGTTGTTGAGCGTAAGAATTGCAAGGATAACGCACGCTGTTCGTATTTGTTACGAGTTAATTCGCTAATCGGTTTAATTCGATGCGTGTTGCCTATATTCGCGGTATTTATTGCTGCTTATTTTCTTCGAATTTCGTCCAGGTTGATATCAGTTATCCTGGATATCCAGGCAACGTGTAGATGATACATACTGCGTATTATATTCCCGATGGTGAATTTATACAATCCAGGATGTGAGGGATTTGCCCGGAAATTGCCAAAATATGAAACATAATTTTGGCGAAAATTTTCGGGTATTTCATTTTTTATTTTGATCCTATTTTTTACAGTTCAAATCACTTTTTTCAAGTTAAATAGTTAATGAAAATTTTAATTATTTAATTACAAATTTAATTATTTAGATATAGATCATTTCAACATATTTTAGTTCATTCATATCATTTGGTAAATTCTGGGTGATAATTTATTTATGATGTGATTTAATCAATATTGGTTTAATCACTGATTACAAGTTTATTTATTTATTTTCAAATGATAGATTTGTTTCAATGATTGCTCATTACCTTGAATCAATATCAATCAGTTAAATCAATATTTCCTCTATTTTCAGTAATCTTGATTGCAATGCAAATCATCTAATTGACAAAATTTATCAATTCATTTCGATTAATCATTTATCAACTATCAACTTTATTTTGTTTAGTTTTATAATGGCAATTTTAATCAATAGTAAATTTTTGAATTTGAAAGGCATTCTTAAAGTATGTTTCGATTGATTTAAAATTAAAAATTAAAATTTTAATTATTAAATTTGTTTCAAGGATAATTTTAGTAAATAATTAATTTAATAGTATGTATTAATTTAAAATACTCCCTTATCTGAAATTTTCACTATTCGGATCCACTCCAGATCCAGATGTTTAAAGTTGTTAAAGCGTAATGTGATTTTATTAATTACCATCCAGAGTGCAAAGTCGAGTTCAAATAGTAAACGAGCTGAATAGGCATTTTCCTGCTTTTCCTCTCATTCCATCCTGTATTCTCTAATTAAGCCTGTATAGAAATTTATAGCGTCCTGAAATTATTATTCGTAACATCAGGATGGCAATTTTCTTTCCGCGCTTGTCCTTATCATAACTAATTACTCCTATTTCAAGGAAAATTCATGTCATTAAATAGTTAATTAAAAAGAAAAACATGAATGGGTTTAGTTTCAAAATTAAAATCCTTTTTGAAAAACATTTAAACCCCTAGAGCACTTCATAAAACACATGAAAATCTGAATACAACAACGACAAATGAGCTTTGTTATACACTCACGAGTAAAATAACATGTTGTTTAAAATTTGTCAAAGATACATGTTTAGCGTTGCTGCCATCATTATTACATGTAATCCTAAACTCCTGGTGCGTTGAAAGATAACTCCGTAAATTTTCGGGATACGCCAAATATAGACTCTTGGGGGGATCAATGCCGAAACACGTAGGCTTGAAATTGACATGTAATTTCCGTTAATTTTCGGTGCTTAAAACGTTTCCTTCGCATTATCTTGCACGCGCAAGTGGTGTATAAAACGGGAATGTGATTGGACGTGCTCTCTTCTGAAAGCTTTCGAAAATTACGATAACGACACGTGATTCAAATGTAGCATCAGTTTTAGTCATCGTAAAAAGGAAATTGCAAATATTCATCCTCATTTAGTTACATTTATTTTTACTTTACCCAGTAAATACCTTTCGTACTTTACTTTTGGTTAATTAAAAGGGTTAAAGTGATAGCTAAATAAAATGAAAATTAGATTTTAAATGAGTAAATTAATTTTATTTTGATACAACTCGTTTGCAGTTGATTTATTATTCATGGTTTTAGTTGAGTTATTAATTAAATATTTGATTTTATATTAAAAATTCATTAATTTTTTATTTGCAAATTTTTATTCTCATATTATCTCTTGATTGAATATGCGAATATAATATGAAATTTAACAGGTTTAAAATCACATTTGATGCATTACCTGTTCATAAAATTTATGCACTTTTTATCACATTTTTTGCATTTAATATTGCACATGAAAAATCTCATATTACAAAATAAAAATGAAAGATTTTACTCATTCATATCACTCTATTTGCAATCTCTATTGCATCAAATGTCCTCGCAATTAAATATTTAATAACTCTACAAATTAAGAATTATTATCCTCCATTATTGTCGCATATTTTAGTGCTCGTAAATTGTTCCTCGTACATAAATGGCATCCATAATCGCGTAATTTGTATGCGAATATATTTCGCAACTTTCAAAAATATTATATAGATAAATTATTGTATTGATTACAAAAAATACGACGCAGCTGTAAAAATTCAAAATAATTGCACGTAAATATTCGCCAATTGCCATTTAGATGACATGTTATTTGAAATAGTATTTGCTCTATAAAAACAGATATCATTTCCAAATTTATATTTCTTGTCACGTATAAATCCGATAAATTCAATTTGTTGAACTGCCCGGAAATTGTGAAATAATCCATTTAACGCTCATCATTTATTAATAAATTTATGTATCTGAAATTCATGATAGGAATTTGTTTTGTAACAAAGGTTTTATTAAATTTTTATTATAATTTGATTTTAAAATTTGATGTACTTATACACAATGAGTGTCAAGAATGGATGGAATTTTATTCTATTCTTGTACGTTGGAATTCATGTCTTGAATATGTATATCAAATCATGTCAAGTGCTATTATCATCTCGAAGGCGCACATTATCAATGCACTTCCTTGCTTGCTTGTTTTTTTTGCAATCTTACATCCTGCGTGTATAAATTCAGCATAAAAGTGTCAAATATAGAAGCATAGAAACGGAATAGAATGGAGAATAAGTGATGTTCGAATGCTGAAGCTGTCAGTTACACCAAACATTCCAGAAATGTTCCAGTTCTCTTCAGTTGTAAATGCCCCATAAACCATTTTATATGCATGTTACATAATTCCAATTCTTTCTGTATTATAAAAGGTCAATTAAATTAAAAGTTCTTGGGGGATAAAAAAGGAAAGTTTCTCATGGCTTAAATTTTACATGGTAAATTTGCAATTTTAGTAATTCAATCTAGTTTTCATTTAGACAAAAAAAGTAGGTATCATTAAAGTTGCCTTTTGGGAAATTAGTTTTAAACTTCCCTTTTGAGATCATAATTTAATTATCTACCAAAAAAAGCATTACGTTGTATAAAAAAAAGACTCAAAATTTAAAAGTTTATTTTTCAAATTTCACATCGTAAATTTATAAATTTCCTAGCAATATTTTCATTTGGAAAATTTTGTTTTAAAACTTGATTTATTAGAAAAAGATCACATATTGCAAAAATATAGCTCAAAATTTTATTCTTGGTTGAATTCAAAAAGGATTGGAATCGTGTTTACATGTATCCTTGTACTCTCTTGTACTCTCTTGTATATGTCCTGTCAGAGAGCAAAGGCACAGCTTGGAAATTACATATCGATTACAACACTTTGACGATGACGACCTCCCCGCTAGCGTTGTCAACGACGCGATCATCATCCTGTCAGCCATCGTCCTGTTCCTGATGACGCCAACGATGATGATGCTAAAATTACAATCGCACATGCAAAAGTCGCTTCCGCGCAAAAACGTGTCCTTTCGTCCTCTACCCAATCCTTTCAGAATCCTCCCTTTCTTCACCATCCATCTCCATCATTCCTCTCATTTGTATCTCTTCTAATCCTCCCTGTTTCCACCATCTTGTTCTTCAGAATCCTTTATCACTATCCCATTTCTCCCATAGTCTTTTTTACTCTTGATTTTCATCTGGGTGATCGTTGAAATATTTATTGAACACATTCCGTATTCAATTCGAACCACACCAGGTTCATGACACACAAATTCAAATACGAACAGTTGGGCGTTAATTAAACATTAAAGCGTTAATCGATACGCGTTGGATACTTCTTTGTTGAAACCATTCGCTTTGTTTACTTGCAGAAGCGACAATCATTTGCAAAATAAAAGTCAATTAAACGCTCGGCGTAATTAATTCAGCACGCGCGAATCTATTAATCATCCGGCTGGTTGCATTCAATTTGTGCGCGCACAATTCGTCCTAGAAGGAAGCCAGCTATAACCGGAAATGACCACCACGCCAGTTCGGTATTAGCGCATAGCGAACGGGCGGGCCAACTCAAGATGAAACATGTGGGCTGCGTTTTCGAAATCACTGGAAATACTTGTCGCCTTCTTCGAGTATTACAGTGCCAGGTAATCTTCACTTTATCATCATATCTGGATGAATAGGGATGCAGTGACCTTGTGCGTCATTGTATCTTTCTGCGCGTTTTGTGCAAAATAATTACAACATCCAAGGACACCTCCACCTCCACCCGCATCGATGGGATGTATGTGACAAATGGTGGTGGTTGATGGTGGAGGCGCCGGCCGAGCACGTTTTTGAGACCGACGGTGTTTTTCAAAAACAAGTGCCACGTTCCATTAACTTTGAACAAAACATATTTCAGCGCATTCATACCTTGCCAGCGCTGATGGCGGCGGCAAAAAATAGCCGAGTGTTTTGTTGAAGATGTCGAGGAATCTACAGGAATATGATTTTTGTCGCAATTGGTTGATTTCGGCCATGATTTTTGAACGTTTTGTCGTGCATCCCCCTGTATATGATGACCTTCACATTAATTTCGCCATTCTCTTTGTTTCAGGTAAGTTTTGCACGAGGGGCGGGTGAGTTGCGTCATGTTGGGCGGTGTTGTTGCTTTCGCCGGATGAAAAATAAGTACAGATTCCTGTTTTTCTTCCTCCTCTCTATGTCATCGTAGATTTTATCCCAAACTTTCGCCGACTCGAATGGCGCCATTTCGTTGGCGTTACATAATGCGGAAAATTGAGTTTTCACATTCGCACCCAAAAGTTTTCATATTTTCGGCATGCTTTCATTTGTCAGTCTTTTTTGTTTTTAATTTTGCGCCAAGTCCATAAATAACTATAGCTAACAAAATCAAAGATCAAAATTGTTTGTTAAATATCAAAGATATTTTCAAATTCAAAAACAAAAGTAATTTTGTTGCAAATCAAAGTTTGAATTTGAAATTTTAATTTTGTTTTATTTTTGAATTTCGCGCCTTTTCATGCCATATGGGATGATTACTATGGTTGCTATGGTGAAATACATTCTAGTAACTATGACACCGGAAGTCAAACAGAAAATTAATGCAGTTGCATTCAAATTAATTTAATGGCGAATTAATTTAGCAAAGCGAACTTAACGAGTTCGTGCACTCGGAATCGGCTGATTAATTAGTAACATTACACGCACAATTCTCGAAACCCACCCGACTTGTGGCCAACTCGACACACGTCCATAATCAACATTACAAATTCTCAACGTAATCATGAGCCGGATGGATCCTCTCCGTTGGTGACACTGACTGATTACGTTAATTACTCAAAGCCAGTCGTAGTATTGGCCGCACGTGTATGTTCAACATTGAGCGCCATTTTGCGCGACATTCAGCGCGTTATCCTTCCGGTTTTCCTCGTGACGCATCTGTTATCGCAGATATTAAGCTTCCGGCGAGCGATTAAGGTGCGAAGAATCGTTTTTCCGGCGAAATTCCACATTTCGGCGTACATTTATCCCCCCGACGTTCATTTGTTTTCCTCCTCGAAGTCGCGAGTATTAAAATGGCAGCGTTTCCGGAATGGGATAAATGGACGAAATATGATTTTTTGACAGCGGGTCCACTCGGACGCGTCCCGCACAAAGAACGTATAAATCAGTTAGACATTTCTGCCGCCGCCACCATCAGTGGCGGGGAATGGGGCCGAAGAATATGAAGGTATGTAATGCGCAGCGAGACGTGTGACGGGCGCCCTTTTTGGGAATTTATTCGAGCACGCACGCCGCCTCCGACTTCTTCGACACGCTTCGACACCTCGCGAGGCCTCGCCTCGTACACAATGATGATGATGTGCACGCTTGAAGAATGTTGCGAAATGGGCCGACTTGTAGGGTGGCTTGGGGGGTGGCTTGGCGGGTGGCAAACGGCGGCGGCGGCGTTAGATTCAAAAACGGCCGAGTGGATTTAAATCAATTCATTGCGTTTTCGCATCGTTAGTCGCATTCAAATCCTTGCGTCAAGGACGAACATTATTAAATTGCAATAAAACGCGATTTTTTTGAAGGGGGGATCTCCTTCCATTTCTGAAATGTGTTTTCGGTAAAATCTTTAATCCATAAAAACCTCCATAAAAATAATTCATTTCTCAAGACTTACAAAAAAATATTTATTAAACTTTAAGAACATTTAACAACATATCACTTAAATTTGAGAACATATTGAAACAAAATTCAGATTTTTTTGTCTTTATGATTACCTCATTGACTTAATTCAGTAACTGGACTCAGTTATTACATCTACACCACAAAATCCCTGCAACTTTTTCACATCCGGTGAAACTTTCCCCATATTCCCCCATAACAGTTATACCCGCACGAGTGTTGCTTATTGCCAACATTATTTTCCTAATGCATTTCACCAACTCCTCTACAGTGCGTCCCCAAAAGTCCCCAGAAAAACAACCAACGAATGATCGGGGAATCCCCTGACCCCTTCCATTGATCCTTCCCCCAAATCCGCCAACACATGACATACAAAGTGTCGATCCGCGGATTTGATTTTTTATTCGCGTACGCATTTGATTAATCCGTCAGCGTAACATTCGGTGCCTGACGGTGCTCGCTAATGCTAACATAATGCCAATGCGGCGACAAATCCATGAAGAGCTGCTTCTCTCATGGCAGCCATTGTAACGCATTCACTTGTTTCTATCTGGCATGAAATTATGCGGGGGAAACTTTGTCATTGTGTATTGAGAGAAGGACTACGTAGGTAGACGAGTCGACGGGTNGTCGACGGGTATTGTTGAAACCGCACGGCGTTGTTATCGGAATGGCCTGGCTTAGCTGAGCGTGGAAATGGCGCGCGGGAGTTGGGATACGTGCCATCCAAACGGGAAGCACCTGGAATGTTCCGAGGGGGGACACTTCGAACATGTGTACAGGACGATGAGATTGTTAACGGTCGCGGTTGAGATGCTACCTTCAGGAGGCACGTACTCTATTAAGACTATTCATAGCTGGATGCGCT
>JARJDZ010008757.1:0-13090 GCA_030264555.1 Aleochara sp. GC000083 | reverse complement strand
AACTTCCCTCGTGGTTTCACCTGTCCTGCGACAATTACAGGGAGGTGGCCCGAGATGTGGAAGAGTCCTGCAACGGCCAGACTCGAAATGTCGACCATCCCGGAATCGGTCACCCATCCAACTCCCAACCGCAGTGGGTGTTGTTTGACTTCGTGGATCGACCAACCCTGGATGTGCCCAGTGCGCCATATGCCACTGGGCAAAGGACTCAGTTTAAAGGATCCATTTATAGTTATCTTTCAATTTTGAGCAATTTACAAGATTTTCAAGGAATTTCAAGGAATTTTTGGAAATTTCTGGGAATTTCAGGGAGTTCCAGGGATTTTCGGGGAATTTCAGGGAATTTCAGGAGATTTCAGGGTATTTCAGGAAATTTCAGGAAATTTCAGCGATTTTCAGAAAATTTTAAGGAATTTCAGGGAGTTTCAGGGTATTTAAAGAAATTTCAGGGAAATTCAGGGATTTTCAGGGAGTTTCAGGAAATTTCAGGGAATTTCAGCGAATTTCAGAGAGTTTCAGGGACTTACAAGGAGTTTCGATGAATTTAAGGTAATTTCAAAGAATTTCAGGCAATTTCAGGGAATTTCAGCGAATTTCAGCAAATTTCAGGTAATTTCAGGGAATTTCAGGAAATTTCAGGAAATTTCAGGAAATTTCACGGAATTTCACGGAATTTTAGGGAGATTTGGGAAATTTCAGGGAATTTCAGCGAATTTCAGGAAATTTCAGGCGATTTCAGGGAATTTCAGAGAAATTCAGGAAATTTCAGGGAATTTCAGCAAGTTTCAAGAAATTTCAGGGAATTTCAGAAAATTTCAGGGAATTTCAAGGAGTTTCGGTGAATTTAAGGTAATTTCAGAGAATTTCAGGCAATTTCAGGCAATTTCAGGGAATTTCAGCAAATTTCATGTAATTTCAGGAAATTTCAGGGAATTTCAGGAAATTTCAGGAAATTTCAGGTAATTTCACGGATTTTCAGGGAGATTTGGGAAATTTCAAGGAATTTCAGGAAATTTCAGGCAATTTCAGGGAATTTCAGAGAAATTCAGGAAATTTCAGGGAATTTCAGCAAGTTTCAAGAAATTTCAGGAAATTTCAGGGAATTTCAGGAAACTTAAGCGAACTTCAGGGAATTTCAGAGTGTTACAGAGAATTTCAAAGAATATCAGGTATCTTTAGGGAATTTTGGGGAACTTCAAAAAATTTCAGGGAATTTAATACTCTTTGACTGAGTATAAACATTCCATTGAAAAATCGAAAAATTAATATCTTCGTGGTAATTTGAAAATGTTTAGCACCCAAGTCATAATTCCATGTTTACGCCTCCGAAGTCGAGATCTAAGGAAACTTTGTACTCTCTGTCTCTAAGAACTTCTGAATGCACTACTTCTACTCTTGGAGTCTTGGAGCATGGCTGCGATTTGCTGGCGGAGTTTTCGTTGTTGTTTAGATTTATCCTGCAGCCGATCCTCACATGGGCAGCAAGTAACTAAACATATGCGCGATAAACAAGCAAGCGCTCCCGAATAGCTTCGGCTCTAAAAATGTTTGTGTTTATTGGAGTTTGCTGGCGATGCTTGGAGGCAGTGCACTCTCTGATGAAGGCGACGACGCGCCGAATCACCGCCGTCGATGACGGACGAATGGCTCCAGGAAGGAAAGCTCGTTGCTTCGCTGCTACTAAAATGCATCGGCTGATGTTGATGTTCACACCCGCGGCCAGCAGCTACTAAAATCCACGGAATTCACGCTGCAAGAGCTGTGCAGAAGGCAAAAAAACCCACGGGAGCGCTGCCAGGCCACAAAAAGAACACGATGTGGAGGAAACGATCCAATGCATCATGGATGGGTTGGAATAACAATTTTTTTTTCGAGAAGAGGGGAAAAAGGAAGAGAAATGCACTCATAAATAATCGATGTTTATGGGAAGCAAATGTTGGTGGATTTTATTTTGTCTTTTTCTCATAATGAGAGTGATAGGAGTTGATGGAAATGGATGGAGGAAATTTTTGAGAAAACTTCTTTGTTAGGTTTGGATTTTTTAGCAATTTATGGATTTTTGAAATTGTGGATTTCCAGGTTTGTCAAATCATCATTACAAAGAATATTTATGAATCTTTTTCGAAAATTTATCGAAAAAAGAAAAACAATACATATAAAATATAAGATAACTTATCCTTCATTATCCTTAAAGTTCAAAGTTCTATAATTTCCACTATTTTCATGATATCAATGCAAATTTTGCTGCAAATTATTAAAAATTAATCATAGAATATGATAAATTTATCAAATGATAAAGATCAAAAATTTTGCAGTGGTGAGAGTTGATAGAAATTGAAGAAATTTTGAAGGACATTTCTTTGTCAGATTTGAATTCTATTAAAAACTTCTAGGATTTTCCAGCTATAGATTTCTAATAACAATAAATCATTTTGGATCTTTTAATGTATCATTTCAAAGGAAATTTATCCATTTGTTTCAAAATGCCTTGCCTTTTATATAAATAAAATATTTCCAAAAATATAGAGGGTTATTTAAAGTCTTGAATTTTTGTTTGCTATTTTTAATTTTGTAGGGTTTTTATACCTCCAATTTATTAAATTGATGAAGGAAACAAAATTTTCTTAAACCCGCCAATTTATTGGTTTGATTATCACATATTGACTTTTTTATAAATGTCTTTAATTAAAATACAATGGCTATCAATAATAAAAACAGATATCTTTCATTATCCTTAAAATTTAAAGTACTATAACATCGACAATTTTTATGATAATGATAAAAATTTGGAACTAAATTAATAATTTATCAAAGAATGTATGTTTGAATTACAAGTTAAGTCAAAATATTATTACATATTGACAAATCAAAAAAACTAGGGCTGTTTATTTTAAGCAAAAATTGTGCAATATGTTCAAATCGAATAATTTCTAAAATTTGAAAACACAATGAAATGTCAATAGCAACAAATAATCACCAATTTAATTATTTATCAATTAATCTATTAGAAATTTTGAATAAAGATTTTTTTATAACAAATATGTTAAGATTATCAAAAGATTACAAATTTCAAGAAAATAATTCTTTGTTAAATTTAATATGCAATAACTTTATAACTAAACATTTTTTCAAAGCCAATGTGGTATTTTTATACGTTGAATTAAATAATCTTTCATATTCTTTAAAAATATTGCAGATATTTTGATAAGTTTTCTCTCTAGGCGGCTTTAAAGTTGAAACATTACTTCTAAACTTTTCAAAAAAATGAATAAATTTTATCATTGTTTGCCTTCAATTATTTTTGTAACTATGATAAATAATTCTTCAGAATTTTGATGAGTTAATTTAGAATTCACTTGTTATTATATTTCTAAAATATAGATTTAAAATGTGTAATATTGTTCTATTAAATTAAGACACAAGGAAAGTAGAGACTTTTTAAATCGGAACAAAACAAAGTTTTGGATTAACTTCCATAATTTTATTAAATTATGATACTTTTGAATTTCAAAAATATTTCTTCATTGTTTAGTAAATTTCCATTGATTTTGTCAAAAAATCTTGTTGATATCATCATTGGTACCAAAGATATGATGGATTAAACTTGAATAATTGCCATGATCATGATTCTAAAATACAGATATAATTTTAAAGTTTAACTCCCTCTACAGAAAATTCTGTAAATATGTCCATATAAACAATTACATCATTTGATAGAGAATTTATTTGAGTATTTATCCATCAAAAATCATGGCTCATGACAAATTAGATTCCACACAAATCAAGGAAAAACAAAGATGATTTTTTGCTGGTAGGAAGATTTGACTTAAGTCATATCCCAATCTCTCATATCCCATTGCCAGCAGTCATATGCAAATACGAGCACATTGTGAAACTCCACCCAGAAAGCAGAGCAGAACGAAAAATTCGGCTGTCGTTTGGCCGATGTCGGGTTCGTGGGCGTTCACGCTGAGTTATTCCCGACACATCTTCCCGACGACTTAAGTCGCATCATCTCCGTCCCGCCGTTCGGCCTTCCCGACTCCTGGCGCTCCTCTCCGTCTGGCTGGCTCCGAATTTAGGAAGGTCGGGCTCGTCCAGGACACACCGCGCCCCTCGAGACCGACGTCTTCGTCGATTTGGCGTAAAAATATACGACGACGACGACGGAGCCGTCGAAAACGCGTCCGCTGACAGGCGAGCAGTCGCGTCGGGTCGAGAAAAGTGAAAAGTGCGTGCGCTCGCACAGCGGAAAAGCCATCGAGCTTAAGTCTTTGTCGCGACGAATGACTGCGATTTTTCGCTGCCGCGACTTGAAGGTGCGATCCGACAAATCGACGCGTTGAAATAAATCGATTCCATTCTCGACGACTACTAGTTCTAATCGTTTTTGTTGTCGCGCGCTCTTCGCGTGTTTTTGCACCGATTTTCCGCGCGCACTTTCCGCGCGGACGTGTAAACAAGCGCCAAAGTGAATGAATGAATTTGTTGCAAAGTGATTAAGATCCTCGCTCGGACGGAATCGATGTATTTTGGCCAGGACTCGATGAAATCTGAATTGCATTCACCTACACATATTTCGCTCAATTTCGGCGCTGATTGCTGAACGTCATCGCTTGCCGCACACCGTGCTTGATTTATTTGTTGAACTTCGTCGTTGAAGTTCAACTTTTATCGCTTCAATAAAACATATTCGTTTGCAAGGTAAGAACGTGTGGGAATTTGGTTGTAAATCGATTGGAAAAGTTTTCAAAACTTTTTCCAAGTTTAAGGTCCCATATCTTTTTCATTTTTCAACCAAATTATTTAATAAGAACATCAAGTTGTAGAAAATTTAATTAACTTTCCAACGATGTATAATAACCCATTTATAATGTAAATTTCCAAAGAATTTCTGCGAAGAGAAAACTAAGAGTTCTGAAATGTTGCTAAAATTTTGATTCATATTTAAAGCGCAATTATGACCAAACTAATCAACCAATTTAAATTCTGATTACACCATATGAAAGTTCATTTATTTATCTTTAAATTCACATAATTATATACTAAAATATTTAAGAAAATTGCCGAGAATAAAATTTTCAAAAATTGTACTTTTACACAAAAGAATTACATGAAAGAATTTCGCTAAAAAAATTTCGCTTCAAGAAATAACTACAACCTCATTTTAAAGTATTATTTTATTAATTTACACAGGAACTGTGGATGTTAAAACATTCCAAATTATGATATAAAATTCTCAAGAAAAAAATTAAAAACAAACTGATAAATCTTCCATCACCATATCAAAAATGAAATGAAATTATTTGACAATTCTGACAAATGAATTTGGGCCACTTTATCATTAAGCTCTTATTATGACATCTCCAAGTGACTTAAGCAGCGACTCAAACCTATTGGACTAATTCATACTGACATAAAGACGTTTCAAGTGTCTTAAGAGTTAAGTAATGAGCGCGCTTAGTACTTAACGAGACTTTCGAGGACTTTATGCGGTTGTAAATCTAGCCAAGCTTCAGATTTACACGTGGAGAACACACATGATGCAAATTATTTACGAAAAAATATTTGGAAGGGCATTCTAAACATGGATATAAATTTCTTTGGATATGTTAGTTTTGTTTCTTACATCAAAATATAATTGTTTTCAAAGTACTATAACTTTTAAACTAATTTATCTATGGTGATGATAAAATTACCATTTGATAGAAAATTTAATTAACTTAAAAAAATGCTATAGCACTAGTATTTGAATACATTATGTACATGTTGTAATTAAAGATTGAAACGGAGAAGATTTCAAAATCAAGAATCGAAGCTAAAAATTGATCGTGCATTTTCAAATGTCTCCTAACAAAGAAGAAAATGGTTCTCAGAAATTTCTTATCCATCAGTTTATAGAGAATTTAATATAGTTTTCAAAATTTAAATAGTTGATGAAATAAAATTTAGTTGTAGTAATGTAATTAATTAATATATGATACAACGTTTTCTAGGATATTAAAAATGTTCCATAATATTCCAAAGGGATTTATGAATCAATAATAAACCTTTCAAAAATGACTAATACATCAATTTATTAAGTATTTAATTCTCTTTCATAAAATATAAAGCATTATCTTTTTGATAAAACTATCACCTTGTAATTAATGATGAAATGCAAAAAAATTTTTAGAACAAAAACATAGGTTGGAAATGAATGCTTAAAATTGATCTTTTAATAATAAATATTAAGGTTGTAATTAATTTAACAAACAAAATTTTATAGAAAATTTAATCTATTTTTCAAAAATGTATAATATGATAAAATTGAAATTGGATAAATGGTGGTAATTAATAAATTAATACAATGAACTATTTTCTATGGACAAAACTTTTATTCAAATTCAAATAGATTTTATGCGCATACAGAAACGTCTTCGAAAATTTTCTAATACATTATATTATAGAGAATTTAATTTACTTTAATGTAATGTATCACAATATTTCTTAGATATAATTGACAAATTACAATTAATGATACAATACAGAAAAGATTTCAATGTCAACGAACAAAGATAAAAATTAATTGTCAAAATTTGGACGTCTCCTGATAAAATACAATCAAGTTCTAGGAAATTCCAAAAACATCAGTTTATAGGAAATTTAATGTACTTTTCAAAAATCTATACTTTCACTACTTTGCATATAGCTAAAGTAGCGAAATTAATTAATAAATACAACGTTGTTTCTAACAAAAGCAAAATCGTTCATTAAAGTTTAACTAGATTTCTTGGACATACAAAGAATGTTGATAAAATGTGTTGTATATCAAATTGTAGAGAATTTAATGACCTTTGAAATGATATACAACACAATATCGCAAATCCGCCAAATAAATCGCAATTTACGATTGAATCACGATCCACAAGCAGCATAAACATTTCTCTCACCTCGTTGTTGCCTGCGGCCACAACTTGTTGACATTTCCCATCATCAGCATGCCGCCTCCCGCCGCCATTAACTTTTCATTAACTCACCGCCGCCCCTCACCTCACATCGAAAGTGAATGCACATCCTCGCATAAACAGGCCAAAGATATTACAGGTTCTTTGACCTCTCATTCTCAATTTCGAATCATCGAAAGTGCGAATCTGACTCACCAATTTTGCGCATTCATTCGCACAGATATCAACAACAATGTGCTGAGAAGACCGCTTCCGCTCCCGCAGGATGCACCATCAGGAGTACCAGCAGGCGCTCGTCGGCAGCGCCTCCAGCACGCTCACCACGGGCGATTGCTGTTATCCTGGAGGCGACGCGTGGTCCTATGCGGGCATCACGCCCATGAAGCAGATCGAAGGTAAGCCCGAACGAACGAACGTCATGGAATTAATCTCAGACGCTTTAATTGCGCCTAAATCAATGTCAGGCGCTCGTTAGGCGCGCACAAATTACCCCATTCGCGCGCGGGATGCGTTAAAAAACGAGCGATCCCACCAAAAATCCCTGGTTAATTAGTGCAGCGCGTCGTAGAGGTATTCGAAATAGTTTGCTCAACGCGACACGGGAATGTTGCGGGATGCACGCGTTCCCGGGAATTGGGAGACGCTCCCGAAAGACGAATTGCCCGTCGCGTGCCTCCACGATGCACGTAAATCACTCTGCACGAAGACTTCGAGTTCGAAAATTGTACAAATTCACCAAAAATAGGCAAATTTGTGTGGTTAAGGAAAGTACAAATCATTCCCGATGTTTAAATGCCTATAATTCATTTAATAATTATTTCTGAATAGCAAGTGATGCGTTATTTGAAAGAGAATTTCATATTGTTTCAAAATTTGTTCAAAATAATTTTGAAAATCTTAATTTTAGTCAAAAAATTCGTTAGTTAAACATCAAAGAAATTGTAAATACCAAAATTTGATTCAAAACTTTGATACGAACTTGATAGTTGATTAATTCTAATTCAAGTAATAAAATTTTGTTTTTCCAAGGAAATTATATTTCGAAATTCTTTGTCTTACAATTTGTTTTTGTAGAAATTAAATTATAATTTGAACATGCAATCTATTAGAAATAAAATTTCAATTTCAAATGAAAATTTATACTTTCAAATTCATCTGCAAATTTCTCCTGGTTTATTATTGTTTTGAGAATTTGTTTTTCAAAAAGTTAAAGTAAATTCTATTACGGATAAAGATCTAGAAACAACATCAATATGTTTATTTTGTTATAATTTCGATCGATTCATATAATCTCTATAATTTTTTGCACAACTTTCCTGAAAAAATGTCATCGATCAATTCAATAAACTTAGTTTCAATCGATTTCAATTCTTTTTAAAATTTCCAGTACAAGTTCGATTTCAATGCTCTCTCAAAAATAAACAATCCGACCTTTTGTAACTTTCTCTGCATATTTTAATAAATAATGAAATTCTGCTTCGCCTAAACTCAAAGTAATTAAATTTTCTTAATTAGCATGTCTGCAAATTGCTGGTAAAGATCGACGAGCCTATTCGCCTTTGACGCACGCGGATTCGATGGTAATGGACCATGAACTCGACAACAATAATCATCGACCAAAAGCAAAGACAACGACAAATGGCAATGGTAGCAATTCCACGTGTGCAGCCCTGAATGCTGCCAACGCACTCCTGGAAATGAAACCATTGTGGGATGAATTCCACACCCTCGGAACCGAAATGATCGTCACAAAAGCCGGCCGTCGGATGTTCCCTACGTTCCAGGTGCGCCTCTGCGGCCTTGATCCCAATGCCGAGTATATGCTGATGATGGATTTTGTCCCGGTCGATGATAAACGTTATCGATATGCTTTCCATAGGTGAGAAAAGTACTCAAACTAACACTAAAAGAGATCAAAATTTTAGAATTTTTTTTCGCTCAAAGAAGTTCATATTTTAATTAGTTGTAACTTTTGACTGGGAGTAGATAATTAAATTTTGTAAAGTTTCCGTAATAGAAAATTTAACATACTTTTATTTGAGCTTTTGGTTTTGTTTGTGGGATAAATAGTTTAAAAGTTATGAAAAAATTAATGAGACAGTGTGTTTTTTTGATTTTTGTTTACACATCAATTTTAGGCGGTTATAGCGTCAAGGAAAAATGATATAAGAAATTTCTGAAAATTTCATTTAATAGGAAATTTAATTATCTTTAAAATGATCTACAACATATATTGTTTAGACATAACAGTTTATGAGAAAAAAAATATAATAAAAATAATGCACTTTGGTGAATGTTGAAAATGAAGTTATGCTCATTCAAATTTCAAAATCTGATAGAAGTTACAAAAATTGAAATATCCAACCATAGTATTCCATAATGTTTTAGAAATTTAATTGTTAATAATTATTACTTACTGCAAAGGGGCTGGAAATATTGATTTTTGATTGGTTGCTGAAAACATGGAACAAGATTTTTTTTCCTTGTTAAAATTTGAATGCAAGTTTAATTGCTAATAAATTTTTAAATAAATGATTTATTGCAATATAAAAATAACTGTGAAATGCAGAATTTAATTACCTTTCAATAAAAATTTTAAAAATAAAGAAAAATTTCAAAAATTTTCTGAAAATAAATAAAATCTAGACTCAAATCCTGTTGAAAAAAATCATAATCAAGAAATACAACTATCAAATTCAAAAGCTCATAACTTCTAAACAAATAATAATTTTTAAGAACTCTTTGAACAATATTACAGGGAATTTAAATATCTTTCAAATGATGTTTTCCAATATTAATTCAAAAAATTTTGAAATAGCTAAAATAAATAAAAAAGGTAAATAAACTCAAATTTCGTTTTCTTCAGCTCTAGTTGGGTAGTGGCTGGCAAAGCGGATCCAGTGAGTCCTCCAAGGATCCACGTACATCCAGATAGTCCTGCAACAGGTTCCCAATGGATGAAACAAGTAATCTCCTTCGACAAGCTGAAATTAACCAACAATCAAATGGACGACAACGGACACATCATCCTTAACTCGATGCATCGTTATCAACCACGTTTTCACGTCGTTTACCTCCCATCAAAATCATGCAAAGCCCATGACATCGACTGCGAAAATAACTTCAAGACGTTCGTCTTCAGCGAGACATGCTTCACAGCCGTCACCGCTTATCAAAACCATAGGGTGAGTCCTCAAAATCCCCAAAAATTTCACCCTCGAATATCAATTTAAGTGCTTCTAAAGATAACGTTTTTTGTGATTTTCAAATCCATTTTCAAACCCATTTTCAAATGTATTTTCAGATCACTCAATTGAAGATTGCGAGCAATCCATTCGCCAAAGGTTTCCGGGATTGCGACCCCGATGATGGGTAAGTTCCTCCATACATCAACCCAAAATGCAGGATACACCGGGAATATTTATCGAGGTTTTAATGCGCTGCTTGCGAGCGTCGTAATCGTCGTAAAAAGTGTCGCAATAATTTTCGATAACGCCAACCATAAACACAATTAGAAAGAACGACGAGTTCGCACATCTGAAAAGCATTCCCGGCTGAAAATGCATGGGAATGCTGGTAGGCTTCGACGGCAACGTTTAAAAATAGGTCGCTCGCGATGAGGATGCTCAAAATGTGTGTTCAATGTGATCCGATGTGTTGCAGAGAGGCGCCCAGCAGCACCCAGCAACAGCATAGCCCCAAGTCGACCACGACGACGACGACGACGTCGACAGCGGCGCCGAAGACACCGACGACGACGCGAACATCAAGCGCTTCAGCGACGTCGAACAAAGGTAATGATTTGGTTAAATATCCACGGCGTTTTCACACCAGGAGTTGGTCTATTAAATCTAGTTTATAGCCAATTAAATTCTCGATTTATTAGTGCCAACGGATTTTTCAGAAGGCATCTGTAAGTTAGTGTTTTGGCGTTCTAAAAATTGAAATTGTAAATATGAAAAATTTTTTGAGATCGCGATCCCCAGGTCATTTTCATGATGATAGAATAATATTTTCATACGTTATTATACAGCATTTTAAAGATAATTTAATTAGCTTTCTAATGCTTCAAAAGAATTTTAATTATCTTTATTAGATTTAAAGATATTTTCAATTAAGTGAAACATTGCACTTGAAAATATTTTATTTTTTCTTAAAACTACATACTTTTTTGGGAATTTTTTTAAAAGTAATCCACTGATTTTCGATGGCTCAAATTTTCAGTACTTATTTAAAATTTTGTTATTTTTTGAATATTTCTTAGTTTCAATGGATACCTAAAGTGTTTATTGATTTATGAGCTTTTGATTGCATCATTGCATTTTCGAAAGAAAAAATTAAATGTCAAAAGTTGGTATCATATTATTTATGATAAGTTATATGTAATGAAAATGTTTATAAACTTATGGATAGGTAATTTAATTATCTTTCTAATGCTTCAAACGAATTTTAATTATCTCTATTAGTTTCCGAAATATTTTAAATTTACTGGAGCATTGCACTTAGAAGAATTTCACTTTTGCTTCGAAAGTTGTTTTTTGTGAATTTATTTAAAAATAACTAAAATAACTTGAAAGCTAAAATTCATTGTACATTAACAAGAATTTTGTTATCTTTCAAATATTTTTTAGTATAATTGGATATTTATATTATTTATTGATTTATCTTGCTTTGATTCCATCATTGCAATTTTCTTATTGACTTTCCATTTACGACATTGATTTTTTCTCAAAATTCGGCAAAAATTCTAACACTGAGAATTCAAGAACCTTGAAAAATCAAAACATACATGCTCTAAGCAACGCGCATCTGGTTTTTACGAGGAATTAATTTCTTTGAAAAGTCAAACAACGAGCAGCACTAAAAATCAACCGATTGCTGCTAGAAGTACGTTACTTATTTTGATTTACATCCTCCTCGAGACGACGAGATTGAATCCTCTTCTTTGACTCCAAAGTGGCTCGTTCGCTGCTGCCGGAGTAGCGAACGAATTGTTTACGTTCCACAAAGTTTGAATGCCACTCGAAGCAACCACACACACACCATCATCGTTCGCTTGGAAAATAAACAAACCGTAAATCTTGGCCCGAGTGAAACACTCGACGCGAAAGTAATTAATCTGTGCGCGCAAGCCGCATTAAGAATGGAAATTTCGGCGCGCACTTGAGAGGCGAAAAAGTGCGGCAAAAACGCTGAGCAGAATTGAGAGTGCTTGAGACCGAATACAGCCATCTTTTTGTTAATCAGCCTGCTTGGATGCACGATGACGTCTAATAGGCGATCATTGTAAATGTCAGTAATGGGATAATTTATCGCCCAAATAGTCATTAAGTTTGGTGGTGTGCAAATTGTGTGGACGCCATGCAAATTTATCATTTTGGTAATTAAGCAGTTTGCAAAGTTTGCACCAAAAGTTTCGACGTGCACCGTGCTGGTTTCAATGGCGAAAATATGCAGGATTAATTGACTAGTAAAAAAAATTATTAAAATTTTTAGAGAGCCAAAGTGAATGCAGTTAAATGAGCAAAAACCTGAAAATTTTGCATTATTACGACCCCATTTTTTCGGTTTCGGTATTTCTGAATCCCGGAGAGATTCGGGACCATGACCAATGTTATTTTTTCGTCAAAATATGATAAATAGCCTTTGAATCAGCCAAATCGGTCCATTAGTTCCGGAGATATGAAAATTTTCGAAAACTCGAGCGATTTTAAGAATTTCATGTCGTTTTTATCGCTACAAACTTTTTTTTCAATTTTTTTCTTCGAACGCGTTTTCCGCTCTCCCCTTGACCAAAAGGGCATGAACCCATACATTTTTGGAAAGTGCTCATCAAGATCTACAATTTGGTTCCAACTTTTGTTCATTTGGTCCAACCGTTTAAATGTTATAGGCAGTTAAATGAGCGAAAAAAAGCGAAAATTTTGCATTTTTACGACCCCATTTTTCCGGTTTCGGTATTTCTGAATCCCGGAGAGATTCGGGACCTTGACCAATGTTATTTTTTCGTCAAAATATGATAAATGTCCTTTGAATCAGCCAAATCGGTCCATTTGTTCCGGAGATATGAAAATTTTTGAAAACTCGAGCGATTTTAAGAATTTCATATCGTTTTTATCGCTACAAACTTTTTTTTCAATTTT
>JARJDZ010008754.1:0-13272 GCA_030264555.1 Aleochara sp. GC000083 | reverse complement strand
GAAATTCGCAACAGTAGACAAAATCATCAATCTCAGAATCACATCCATCATCCACTCAAATACTACATGCATGGAAATACTTATTCTGGAAACAACAAAAATGTCAATTTGCAAGGAACTCGTGTGACATCAACCGACAGATATCGATTTTCTGAGAAACCAATTAAAGAAAGATCTGAAAGAGTTGTGATTCCTAAAAGAGAGGACATTGTCCGAAAAGCACTTTTACAGAAAAATGACAGTAAGTTTATCATGAATTTTTGAGAAAAAAAAACTGTATTAAACCAAATTAATTTCTGAATATTCAGATGAAGCCAGAAATATTATTATATTTCTTGTGGATGATCTCCAAATTGCGGACTTGGAACTGAACGATCAAAGTAACAAAGTTTGCTATCAAAGCTTCAATATGTTGCAATCATGTGCAGATCTTGAAAAATCTGCAAAAATTTTCACACACAGCGCTTTTTATGATGTAAATATTTTCTCGAATAATTTTGAAGGAATTTTAAAATTCTGAATTCTGAAATTTTTCAGCCAAAATGTTCTGATGATGACAACGCAGATATTGCATGTACCACTTCCGCCTTGGTGACAGGTGTCAATACTAAGAAAGGTTCCGTTGCTATGAATGATGATGAAGAATGTTCTGAAACTCTTGAAAGTTCTGAAAGCTCAGAAAGTTCAGAAAGTTCTGAAAGCTCAGATAGTTCTGACAGTTCTGACAGCTCTGACAGTTCTGACAGTTCTGACAGTTCTGACAGTTCTGATAGTTCTGAAAGTTCAGAAAGTTCTGAAAGTTCAGAAAATGAAGATTATGACGATACAACCAGCATTTTTGCTCAAGCCCAAAAATCCGGAAAACGTACTGGTTTAGTAACAACCTCAAGACTGACATCACCATCAGTCTCGCCACTTTTTGGCCAATCACCAAGAGCATCATGGGAGTCCGATGCTGACATGTCACGTGACGGCATAAACGACACCATGATAGAAGATCTTGCTGTGCAATTCACAACTAGAAGCATTGGACAATCCTTAAATGTGGTTCTAGCTTCCGGTGCTGAGAAATTCCTCCCGAAGGAACGAGGAGGTGATCGTTGCGATGACCGAAATCTTCTTATTGAATGGATTATGTCCAAGGAGGGTCAAGGAGAATATTCTTTCATTGAAACCCCAAAACAACTCAATGAAACCTGTTTGTACACTGATTACCTTTTGGGGCTCTTCAATTTTGAAGATAATTGTGAAAATGTGGGACCTAGTTTGGAGTTGATGACCCTATCTGCTGTCAAGTTACTTCAGAAACGAGACAGAAATGGCTTCATGTTGGTTGTTCAATCGTCTGTCAATTCGTTGGAAGATAATAACTGGATGAAAAATAAGACAAAGGAAGAAAGGGTTTTGGAAGTTTCGAAAGCAATCAAGAGGGCTGCATCGATGACTGATGAAGAGGATACTTTGATTTTGGTCGCTTCGGTTCAAGAAGAAGATGGGGAAAATGATCAGTTGTCAATGACGTCAAATAATTCAGGTTGGATGAGTTTTCTGAAAATTATTTCTTGTAATATTTTTTAATGGTTTAATGTTTGATGTTTCAGATTCAAAATTGGAAAATCAATGTGTTTTGAAAAAGAAGTATCCTTTGATTTCTGCAAATGGACCTCAAGATTTCCTCTTTAATTCGAAAATTGAAGGAACAGATTTTGCAGAATTGGTTCGTTATGCTGGATGTCTCGGAGATGGATTTACATTCTGTAATAGAAATTATGAATATTGAAATTTATTCATTTTAATTTATTTTATATCATCATTAGAATTTAGGAAGATTATCTTTTAAATGTTACCAAATCTTCAAATTCTGATATTTTCTGAAAATAAACTAAAAATTAAATGAAAGTTATTTCAATAAATGTTATTTTCGTCTTTATTCCTACCTTTCATAAGTAATTTTGAAAGTATCAAGCGAACAGCAAATGTAATTCAAATTTTTATATGTAATTTTATTGAACCAATTTATTTCAGATTTGGTAAATATAATTGAGAAAACATAAGTTTAATATCAGAAACATAAATGTATTTCATTTTATCAAACGTAATTCAGAATACATCAAATGAAATTCAGAAATAATATTTCATTTTTATGGTTAAATTATACATAACATCAGAACATTGACATTATTAATGAAGCAGTAATTATCACTCAGTTTATAATTACTACTTAAATCAACTTCAATGAAATCAAAATTACAAGTAATGCTTTCTGAATTTCAAATTCATTAGTCGGAACATTTTCTGGATTACATTTCAAGATTTGAAAATCATTTCATACTTTATCAATTTCGACAGCATATAAATCAATATATAAATAGATTATAATTTTAAATATTTAAACAATTTCGACTGCCATACCATAATTTCAGTTATTCGCAAAATGTAATTGCGCAAATAAATAATTCACATATTCTTAATTCAATTATAGTTAAGTTTAAATAAAGCAAACTATTTCCTAATTATCGGGTATGTTCAATATAATATGTTGATCCTATTAAAATTTGAATGATAACGTCAATTTATTTGGTAAATTATTATCAGCGACAAATCGCTAGACAGTTAACATGTGTGCATTTTTTAAATAACAAAGTAAATATTTAAAAATTCTGTTTTTTATGATAATTTTGTTCTGGGATTTCCCAGAAATATATAATTCAGTTTACCAAGTGGCTTTAAATAAAATGGCAATAAACATTTTAACTCTGAAAATTAAAAATGTAATAAGAAATCAAAAAATATATATTTCTAATTTGGTTTAATATATTTAAATGACTTTCATGAAGCAACAATTGTTACCACAATTTCTGAAATGGTAAATAATTATTCAGTTTTATATAAACAAATTATATGCAAATAAAAACAGAATATATGTAATATATGTATTATTAATGTAGCAATAATTATCGTTTTCTGAATATCAATGACAATTTCAGAAATAAATTTTATGAAACGAAATGACATTTCTAGCATTCTGAAATAAAAGTGACATTTTCTGGATATAAATTCATACTTTGAAATTCATTTGATACTTTTGCAATTTCATATAAAATTTGAATTTCATTTCTTCTTTTCTGAAATTGAATTTAATGCTTTTGTTGTGTAAATATTTACGTCTTTATTTTAAACAATGTGGTTACATTTTGAAGAAGCAGTTCTCATATTCTCATACGAAAGACAAGATGGTTTATGCATTAAGTTATTGAATTATCTTGTGATTATTGCATAATTTACGAGCATTTGTTAGCATGTTCACTGAACGCATAAATCATTAACGACTGCGAGAATTCGCATAATATTGCAATAGAGCAATAGAGATATAAACAAATTGTATTGCCATCAAATATCAGATATGCACATAAATAAATAAGTTATTACTGTATCCAGCTAATACTAAAAATAGATGATTGTAAATTTGTAAATGTTTCTATGTATACGGACGGAAAGTTGATACAATGATGGTCTTAAAGTTTTTAACTTTTAGCAAGAAATTAATTTCAGATTTTTAAATGAAATTGAGAAAGTATCATATGAATTTCGAATTTGAATTATAATCCAGAAAACGTGATTACTTCAGAATGATATAAATGTAATTTCGATTCGATTTATAAAATCTAAATCAAAATTGTCATTTGAATTTCAGAAAGCATTACATGTAATTCAGAATTCATTGAAGTTGATTTAAGTAATATTTATAAACTGAATGTTAATTACTGATGTATTAATAATGTCAATATTCTGATGTTATATATAATTTACCTATAAAAATGAATTATTATTTAACAAAAACTGGCACTAATTTGATTTGTATTTGAATTCTTTTGAATTTCATTTGATGTATTCTCAATTACGTTTGACAAATCAAATACATTTATGTTTCTGATATTAAATTTATGTTTTCTCAATTATATTTACAAAATAAATTCGCAATTGTTGCAAACTGAATTACATATAAAATTCTGAATTACATTTGCAACTCGCTTAATTACAATTTACTGATCCAGTACAATTTTACAAAATAATTATAGGCAACTCTATAAACACATGTATATTGTATTGCCTACTAGCATCATAAAACGTCAACTGTCAACGTGTAATTATAAACTTCTCGGATGCACTGTATTCACTCACAATATACAAACATTAACAACAACAAAGTAACACATAATGAACGCTCGTATAATTCATAACCCGAATTCGATGTGCTTTTATTGCGCGCCATGAAGAGCGCACACAGACACAAAACAAATTAAAATTTGTAATCAAACAATATCCATACACCCCCTACCAGGAAGCAATTAGTTTGAATCAACAAGAACAACCGTCTCATCGGGTATTAATACACTCGATGGGATCCTCCATCTTCCTCTTCTTCTTCTGTCTTCCAGTCGAGTAAAAACAACCAGGAGAAGAAGGTGCAAGGAAGCAACCGCCGACGACGACGACGACGACGACGACGACGAAGAAGAGGTTCACAAGACCCATCGAGGTATCGCTTACCTTCACCTGCTAACAGGCCCTAATATATTTCTCATTATTTATTAAATTAAAAAGTATCCATCAACTCGATTATACCATGATTAATTTCCTTCGGACGGGACGAACGTCCGTCGAGTCGCGTTGATGGCCTGCTGAATGAGGAACGTCTTCGGCCATCAGCCGCTTTCGGACGAGTTGCTCTGCTCTTAAACTGGCATTAATTTTAATTAGATAATTGCTTCGAGCGCTCTTCTCCTCTGCATCTTCCATCCTGGTGGACGGTTATCGCCGGTGCCACCATGAAGCATCTCATGCAAATGCGATGGAGGATGAAGATCCATCAAGGTCCATGATGGTCCATGAAGGTTCAATGTAGTAAGTAAATTTTGAAAAGAAAAAATATTGAAAAATTTTGCAAAATGTGCAAATTATGATGATAACTGATAAACTATTTTTTCGGTTTAAAAGTTCATTTTCAAATTTCCAAAAGTTTGGTACTGTAATAAGTTTTCAAGAGCAGGTTAAATGAAGTCATGACTTAATTCTGAAATCAGATCAATCATGAAAAAAATTGATTGATTGAAGGAATTCTTTGAGTTTTCTAAATTTTTGTAACAACATTCTATATTACAACTTTTGAGTGTAATTTTTACTACTTGTTTCCTAGTTGTTTACCAAAATTTCAATCAGTTATACTCACAATTCTCAGAATTTTTTCAGTTCTGATAAAAAACATCATTAACTTAAAAAAAGAAATGTAATTAAGATTTTAGATGACGTTGAGAAAATATCAAATGAATATATATTTTTTTTTTAGTTTTTTTTTTAATTTTATTACAGAAAACGTCACTAATTCAGAATTCTATAAATGTAATTTTGATTCATGAAATGAAATCAGAAATTATGATTTGAAATTCGGAAAGTATTACATGTAATTCAGATTTCATTGAAGTTGATTTAAGTAGTAATTATAAACTGTTGCATTAATAATGTCAATACATATTTTGATTTTATGTATAATTTATCTATAAAAATAAATTATTATTTAACAAAAAGTGGAGTAATCTGATTTGTATTTGAACTCTGTATTTGAATTCTGAATTACGTTTGATAATCTGAAGTACATTTAGTTGTTTTTGATATTAAACTTATGCTTTCGCAATTATATTTACCAAATCTGAATTACAATTGTTACAAACTGAATTACATATAAAAATCTGAATTACATTTGCAACTCGCTTAATTACAATATACAAATCTGAATTGCATTTATACTTTTTAAATTTCTTTGAAACAAAAAACATATAATCAAACTTATTGAAACTCCTTACAAAGATAAAATATATCTTCAATATTTGTTTTTTTATTTATTTATTTTTTATATTTTAACTTTATGTTGGTATCTAGATAACTAAAATAAGTGCGTCAACCATCATACGCAAAACCAACCATTATGCATGTAATATTTGCATTGCAAAGTGGACTTTATATGCATTTATTGCACATTTGATAGGCAAGTGCGCATCGACATTAGATGACCGTATGCAGTGTCAATCGAACATATGGTCCAAGCAAGCAAATGCTAAAATACTCGCGAATTCGTTTGCGAATCAATGGCACACTGAAATGAAATAATATTTATAGATGCGATATAATTGAAAACGTCTCGCAGCGGATATAAAATTATATTTATAGTGGACGTTAAACGTTCCTATCACCGACAACAGGTTTTATTATTTCGCTTTAACCGCGTCCAGACATTCTGTAATCATTTGCCAGGATCAGGACCATATTTGAACAGGATATATTTTCAATTACATAGAAAATACAAGAAGATTACATATCAATTACAGGATAAATAAATAGAAAACTAAATTGACTGTTAGAGATTATTTTGTTGATTCGATAATAGATGGCATTGGTAGTAAATCGAAAATAAAAGTAAAAATAAAAATATTATATATGGATGGGGTATCAAAAAATTGTAAATAATTTGGAAATATTTTAAATTTTAGTCATTTTAAACTTCCCATATGAAAAATATACTATTTTGGATAAGAATTTATCCCTGGAACTATCTATTAACGATATATTTTGACATTTGACATTCTTGACCTGTCAAATCTGTCAACCTCAAAACTCCAAACCCAAACACCATAATGACTTTAAACAAATTGGTAAATCCCCCATGTGCCTTATGTTTTCACTGCTTATAACCTAAAAAATGTGGGAATTGAAGAAGTGGCTGAAAAAGGGCAACGAAGAGAAGGAAGAAACGGAGGTGATAGAGAGTCGGTGTCAGCATGGTGCCGTGGGCCACAATTAGTACCGATACAAGTAATTATCAGGCGGCAGGTGAATAATGATGCGCCCCCTTTGGGGCCCCTGGCACGCTGCGTCGATGATGCCGGCTGAAAAATCCAAAGAACCGAAAAGAAAAGAAGAAAAATGAACAACAACGACCGATACAAAGAAGAGTAATCCTCCGAAGCTCAACATTCATGGTTTTCTTCCATCCTTGAATCACCTTTCTGTTTACATAATATTATTATAGGCAACACAATATACATGTAGAATGTACAACTTTCAAAACAATTTTTTTACATATAACTAACTTTCCAATTAAAGACGTGATTATCTTAAGGATAAAACGAATTGTTTGTAAATTTTATTTCCCAAATCACTCTTGTTTTTTTTGTTGAAAATTGGGTTGCCTATAATTTCATTTCATACAACGTCAAAAAAACAACACCAAATTGCAGGGATCTACTAATACAAATTAATCAATTCATCATTGAAACATCAGATGAATTTGGAATAGCAAAATGATCGATAGCAACAAATTCAATGAATGGTACGGTACCAATCACTAAAACTAAATTAACGAAGAAATAACCTATAAAAAAATCAATTCGTAATCGTTTGAAGTTCAATGCGAGCCTTAATGAACGCACAATTATTAACCAATCAGCGAATTGAACGGCTCCGATTCGTAATGATCTGCAAAAGCAAAAGCTCGGACAGTCTTAAATTAATTACGCGCCTTTGTCGAGCCTTTGTTGCGCATGACGTTAATGTTGTTAATGTTGTTAATCACGATTCACATGCGAGCATTCAACGTTCTGAATGCGCTAAGGCCCTTTTCATTGAAGCACCACCAAACTATCAGCTGCAAATTAATGACTAATGAGACTGTTAATGCATTAAAAATCGTTTATTGTGCAATTAGAAGGATTCACCATGGGAAATACAGGTTTCATTCGTTTGGGTGTGGGCATTCTCACACTGTCTTTTTCGGGTTATCCAAAGATGGCGCTGCAAAATTTCATAATTAATTCATTTAATTCATTTTTTAAAATAATGTTTTCAATCGTTAAATTATATAAAATCAGGATGCAATGAATATTCCATATATTAATAAAGCAATATAAACAATTTGTATATGACATATGCGCATTATTGAATAACCTCAAAAACGCGCATTGCAACAACAAACAATTCGATTTATGCAATTAATAGACATGCGAGGCATTGCAGATGTTATAATTAATATACATAATTAATTTGCAAATTAATTGGAAGATATGGCAGCAATTATGATTAAAAATTATTTCGAATATTCTTCAATTAAACGCGTACAAATTGTACATAATTACAAGCCCATTAATTGATGTCTTTTAATTTAATTGCGCGTGCAATTATGGCCCGATGCAAAAAGATGAAATCAAACAAGAGGAGCCATAAAAATATGCCAACATCGATCATAGAATTCGTTGTCATTTAAATGAAAACATGTTTTCAGCGCTATTAATTAACAATAATTTTGCATTCCAATTTTTCAATTTGACATAATTTGCATGCAAATCATGATGTCTCCATTAAAAATACGTCCATCTATTTCAATTTCCAGCGGTAACAAACAATGGGACATATTTTTTTATACTCCATCCGCCATTTTGTGATCCAAATGACCTTGAAGAAAGATAAAGATAATTCGCAGTTTGTTTCAATTAATTATTGCAATAAATGATATGGGTACCTAACCTAAAAATTTATGCGTGTAAACGAATCGCAACGTTCTAATTAATATTTTAATGCATGTCCTTCGTTCATTCCTTTGTATTTTTTTGCAATGTTCTTCATGATGGTCGACTTTGATGCAATTTGCAATCCCTGGGACAGCGAATAATCTTGTAATCGTTTGCATTCGTATTATTTTTATATCGCTTTCGCGATGCCGCAAATGAAGCAGACGAATGCGAAGAAAAAGATGTGAAGCAGAAGGCTTGTAATGATGGACGATCTTCATTTATATGCTATGCAATTAACAAATTGTAAATTCTAAGCAAATGTCACAGTGACTTTAATGAGCAATAATTGCAAACTTAAAATTTGAACAGCTGTATTTTTTCAATAAATGGAACCGCTTTTATATCACAAACAATGTTATTTTATATAATTATTAATTAATTTGAATAATTTAAAAATTTTGATTCTAATTTAGACTTTCCGAACGAATTGGTGTATGTTGGGTTGCCTAGCGTTTAGGGAATAACTGATATAAGTATATGATATTATTTGAGATCATTTTTATATTATTAACAATGTTATTTATATAATTATTAATTAATTTAAGAATTTGGTCAAATTTGATGTTAACGTAGACTTTCCAAACGAGGAAGTGTATGTTGGGTTGCCGTCCGTTTAGGGAACAGCTGATATGAATACATCATTTCAGTATTCAACGTGTGGTTCTTGTGCGGTGCAGATATTAATATAAATTTATTATTTATGATGGGAATGAAATAACGTTTAGTGCGGCGAAGAGAAGCGAGAATCGCGGTGGGCCCTTAACGTTCGGATGACCTCTCATATTAATATTAATTGAATGTGCCAATCATTGTAATGAACCGCCTGAGTAAACCTGAATGTGAAGCTTCTTCGTCGTCGGCGGCGTCCCCAGGTTCTGCGTGGGGCCCAGAGGAGAGAGCAGCAGGGCCCAGCAATCGTAAGACACGAGCAGTTCACGTTACCCTGAATTATTCTAATATTTATAGGATTACGGATATCCATGGGGCACTCGTCGTCGACGATGTACACCAACGCGAAGCAGGGCAAAAAAGGTGCACCAAACCCAGAGAGAGAATGGACGGAAAGGCACGGATTGCAGATGCGGAGCAATTACGTGAGGTTAAATGGTTCAACACTCGGCCCCAGTTGTTCCAATGCGGAAAATCAGTCTTCCATCGTCGACGTTCGTCACTCTTGGATCTTCTTGATGATGCCTGATGGGGCCCTCGTTCGCTTGCTGGGTGCATGCACGACGGAATTGGAACTGTGAGGCGTGCAGACGCTCATATCATGCTCTATCAATGGGCGATTTGTTTGTGAGTCACTTACGCCTAATATGCGTTTAATTGTGAAATTTACATCCTTTAAATGCTCATTAATTATAGCGCAACGCTTTAGTTACACTCTTGATTTATGCGCTGGCATTGTGCTTTTGTTTTTAACCATTTTGTTTTTGTAGGGATGTTGCTGGACCTTTCTAACAATTACAATGCAATACAAAACGAAACGTAAGATTGCATGGGAAATTTCGATTTATCAGGATATTGTTAATCCTGACAGATGCAAAAATTGAAGGTAGCTGATGAAATTGGATACATTCTGACAAAGGTATCACCAAAATTAATTACATTACAATGTGATTAATATCACATGCTTGTAGGTAGTTTAATTTAATACACATGTGTTTATTGGGATGCCTAATGTAATAAGGGTCGTTCATTAATTATTCATTATTTTTGCAATAGATAACAAAAAATAGTTTGAAATCAATTGATAAAGGTTGGCAAGAAGTTACCAAGTAAAACAGTGCATATTTAAACTAACGTTAATTAAAACATTAAATTTCATGCAAAAATAATGTATACTTACTAATCTTTCTTTGTTTTATTACAGAATCCAATCCAATTGGGGTGAATTGGAATAACAATTACAATAAATAATTGCACCTAGGAGACACAAATGATCCGCATTACATATGATAATTGGCAATTTAAATGAGATCGGACTAATCGCGCTCGTAAAATTTAAGCGAACGCCTGGATGTTCTTCGTTCTCGAGTTGATTCCTCGTTGGCATGAATTAACAAGTCGATATTCAATTAAACGTGGATACGCACCAAGGCCAGCCAATTACAAAACCCTAAGAACCCACATAATGCTTAATCGCTTATCACATAATCGTATGCATACTCGGCGCATTCAAGAACCGACAATTTTCATAAATTAAATGTCATTATAAACGCCGACCAAGAGCGCACGAAGATCTGGAAAAACAAACATGATATGATTTCCATGGTAATTACGCCTCGAAACAAGCATAATTTTATCAGCCGGCAATGATGCGACATCGAATGCGTTCCGAAATTAAATATTTACATTTGCCAGCCGAATAATTCGTCGGGAAAGCACATAAAATCGAAGAAGCGATGGGGACGCGCATGAAGAATCTCCGAACGCCGACGAATCCAGCTAAATATTAAGCCACATGCGGAGCAATAACAATTAACATTAGCATTTTTGATTGTTTGTCACTCGTGCCGTATGTTCGGCTCGATGCGACGAAGAGAGGGCGTCCCAAAAATCCGACGGACATGGATTTTATGATGACTCTGTCGAGCGAATTGAGTCGGCGACCCTGGCGCGCCGATGCTGGGTGTAAATTTATCTTATTTCCGAACGAATTTCATGTTTGGTCATAATAATCGTCAGTAATGACGACGCTGCACCGTCTCCAGCCGAGTCTCATGCGGGCCGCCTCTTTCGGTGCTCCTTTTTGGACCCACATCTTCGCATTGTGATGTTTCGCTTCATGGTACACTTTGTATGTTTATTGAGTTGATTTTCGGTGCGTTTTTCGGGTGGCGCACGCTGCGCAGAACACGATTCGAACACGCTTGGACATCAAACTGATATAAATTCAATTGACTTTTATATCGTTGAGCATCGCAATGCTTCTCCGACATTGTCTCATGGAAATCGGCAACGTTTAGAGAGATATTTGTTTGTAGGACATGCACTTCAAGTCGAAGCAATTAAATAGCGTATTTAAGATGGGCGTTAAGGGTGGAAACGTTGCGAAGAATGCATGCTGTGCCAAAATGATGATGGCAAGCGCAGCGAGTAGGTTGCGTTTTATTTTCCAATAAACTAGATATCTTAACGACGCGCGTATACAACGACCGCTCGAATTATAATCGAAAATGTAATTATACGCGCCTCGCTTATTGGTGTCGTTTTAATGCCGTGCACACACCCAGCACTAAAAAACATGACAACCCGTTCGCGTAATAAAATCAAAACGAAGCGAGCGCCAACGCAACAACGCGCACTAATAATTAGCGAAAATTAAACGGCGTGCATTTTTTGCGGACAAATCAACTAATTGCGCATGCAAGTGAAGATATTCCCCGCGTGCGCGCGCGCGGGTGCAAAAACAACCGATACCCATCATCAGCACAAAGTCGTTATTTAGTAGCTCGTTAGAAAGTCGAGGAGAAAAATCCCCGTTTGCGAATTACAATTAGCAAACGAGACCGAATGCGTTGCGCTTTTTACTAATACACGTTGCATTTTTCAGGAGTTTTCACGGCCGCCTTCGTCGTCTGCACCTCCGTTTTGTTGCCAGCTACATATTACGAGTAATTAGCGAGTGAAGTACCTCGCTTGTAATAACGTTCGGGTAATAAGCGAGGCGAAACGACGCGTCATTCATGGATAATAAGTGAGTATCGGAAGCGTTTTGCAGTTTGCAGCCTTGAGTGGCGTTCGAAGAAATTTCATATGTTCCTGTTTCAGTTGCTGTTACTGCTGCTTTGTCCAGTTTCATAATGCTGGGAACAAATGCTAATGTCGCGCAATTGACGAAGACGACAAAAGATGTCCAAGTTGGGCGAAAAAGGGGTTTTTCCAATTGATTGTCGCAATTGTCACGTTGTCCGAGTCGAAAAGTGATTCCTTGAATGGTTTCAGGCGCTGGTCATGTGCAAATAATAGTTGTACGGATGAAGAAATGAGAGCAGTCTTTGTTAGTAACAATAATTATGGATGAGGGTATGGATGATTGATGGTAATGAGCGTGGACAATTTTTCCTGGAGTTTTAGAGCTCCATTGGGTCAACACATCTGCCAAAACGGTAGAAGTTGTAATTTACTTTCTACTTGTTGGTAAATAAGTTCATTTTTTATTTCAAATTGGGGAAAACATTTTGACATAAAGCAATTGTTTAACAACTTGATTATAGGCAACCTAACATACAACTTGTACATAGAGTTAGCTATAATATTTTGTTTAAACAATTGTTTTAACAAGAACAAACCAACATAGATTTAAGCTCTATTCAGTAAATGTTAGTTAGAATTATCTGAAACGAGAACAAAGAAAATGACTGCTGCCATGTTTGGTAAATGTTATTGGCAAAGATGCAAAAGAAAACATTGTTACAAAATTAAATTTAAATGCCTCTTATGATTATCTTTAGCAGCGTAACGTATTAGGTGAGGCCGTTTTCCGGTGAACAAAATGATGCATTACACCAAGGCGATTCGCTTATGGCAAAATATTATGCCTTCGACTTCCATAACTCATTCGAAACCTTTACAGCCAATAAATATGTCATGGTGTGTAAACAATTACTAAATGTGATTTATATCTTTCGGCTGCAACACTACAAAT
>JARJDZ010008752.1:0-19850 GCA_030264555.1 Aleochara sp. GC000083 | reverse complement strand
TCGAACCTTACGTTTGCTTGAACCGTTGTACATTGAGGCAACTTTGGAGAGTAATAATCGTGCACGTGGTTGTAAACTAATTACGAACTGAGTGCATCTCGGGCTGTTGTTACTCTTGTGTGTTGTGCTATTCCTGTTGCCCAGATCCTTATCTTAGACTTCCCCAGACTCGACCGGAAGGAACAACATACACCGACCTTGCACGTATTCCTTCCACAGGATAACTAACATTCATGTGTGAGCCTCTTGGGAATCTGTCTGACTGCACATATTTTCGACATGTGCATAATTTACTATGCAGTATGACAAGAATTTACTAAGAAATTTGCCAAGGTTTATGACCGTGGTAAATTTAATGCAGTGTGGGTAAATGTAATTTATGTTATATCTTCCAGTGTCCATAACAAAGTTGATTATATTTTAGAGATTTTAAAACAGGATTAGGTTGATACGACATTAATTTTTGCGTTTAGCAAGGATCATGAATGAACTATTGATTGCAATTTGTTTTATGGTGTTCTTGACCTCTAATTTTGATGAAGGTCAAAGAAAAGGTCATTTACAGAGGAATGCCTACAATTTCCTGGAATAATCCTTCATAAAATGCCATAACAATTTCTTATGAGTTTCTCGACCTTTCTTGATGGATTCATTCATTTCAGATCAGTTTATACACTTTGGACGTTTAAGTTATATTTTAGTAATTTTTGCACTTTCACTCATGGTTATTCCTTATTATAAAATTTAATAGAAAACTTTCTTAAAAACTTCCCAGGAATTCATTCAATTTTCATGTAGGATTCTATTGAATTTTCCAAATCACACAACAGGAAAACTATTGGAAAAAAATTCTACGACTGAAAATCATTCAACAAAATTCAGATATATCAATATCCTTTATAGGATAACAAAAGCGGAAACGGAAAATGACTCGCATATAAAAAACTAGGGGAATGACTCAGTCAGTTTTTATGATTGCGAGCAGTACAAAAAAAGCGAATAAAAGTCAGGTACACGAGCATAATTAGCAATAAAAACAATCGTAAACTTTTCTGCAATGAACATGAAATGCTCCCGTATCGCGCATATCGCGTATCACCTAACTTGCCGCCCCCGACTCGAATTGCTCGTAATGTGAATATGAATGTGGTGTCGATTGTACGGCTCCTTCATAAATTTGTTTTTCTTCCCCAATCGTAACGCACCTACGTGTACGCACCTACTAAGCAACAAATTGAAACGAGGCGAACGACACAATATTATATCCATGTGGACATTGACGGTGTCATAAAAGTCTTACTAAATGCATGTTTAATTTGTGTAAATTGCTTTATTCACGTGCGGGGGCGGCGCATAAGAAGGGTTGCTTTCGGCTTCTTTTTGTGTATCGAGGAAGGACTCTGTGAGTTACGATTGCGTGGTCAGGATGCATAAAGCACAGCTGTAAGCTCATCCAATCTGACCCAGCAGGATATAATTAAGTGTAAAATTTATCAAATTTATCAAAGTCTCACGTCTCATAATTTTACATTTTACATGTTGGGGGATTTTCTAATGGATTTTTTAATATGCTTCTTTGAGAAAAATCATCGCATTAAGTGCCATCTTTGGATATGAATTTTAAAAGCGTACTTTATCTTCTTGTTTATATATTCATTAAAGTATGATGCATCATATCCCATTATCATATTCGTTTTTCTTCTTTTTATGTGTTTTCATTGAGGATATAAACATTTAATGGACCCGATGTGATAATCTATTAATATCCTGTTTCAGGATATTCCTATTTTCTAATATCTGAGTTTATAGCTATCTATTATATTTTCATTTTTACCTCCCATGATCTAAAAATATCTTCCTGATATTTTACCATATTATTTAAATTGAAACTAATTAAAAGTTGCTCATTAGCATCCTCATTTCCGGAAACTCAACCCCATGATTGCATCACATCAAAATGTGAGTTTTCTCGTTTCTGCTTTCCTTCAATCTTTGGTTGCATTACCGAATTGAAATGGTAGTTGAATTGTGGTGAATTCTGCAACTCTTCTACTTTTACTTGCTCGAATTGAGTAGACGAATCACTCAACGGCTGCAGTTCCGCCTCCAGCGAAAACTTCCCATCTGCACTGCTTCCGGTTCGGTCACAATCACGAAGAATGGAAAGCTCATTTGCATGCACTCGTTCTCCTTCTATTCGTTTACTTAAAATTATGTCGCATTGTATGCTCGAGGATCTTGGCACTTTGCTAATAAGTCGAATCCACCAGTGCAAAAAATACAAGAAAAACTGCAGACAAAATAATCCAATATAATTCATTAAGGAACAAAGTAACATGTTTTTTTTTTCTTCGTGAAAAGTAAAACCTCTAATTACCAAGCCTTTGTTCATAATTGTCCTCATTGTCCTTAGAAGATTTGCGAAATAAGTTAAATCAAAAACTATTATTTAAATATATTGCAAATTAAAGTATTTGAAGGAAGGTTTCTTTGTTTCGATTGAAGGAATCTGAATTGGAATGCTGAGGGAACCCTCAAGTAATTCAGGTTAATTGCTCAGCTCAATTAGTCACGCGGAATGCGTTTCTTGGTGAGGCTTCCCGAAGGAGAGCTTCTTCCTTTATTGCGCACGGGAAAAGACGTCGATTTATCAAGCAAAACGCAGCGTGCGTAAAAAACAGGAAAAACGCTGTGCATCTAATGCGTCATATAATTTAGGTTATATCTATTCAGGACCTTCTGGATATTATGCATCATTAGCAGTGCAATTTGGCGTAACGTTTTTGTTGCTGTCTTTTATTGTGTTTGCAAATAAGGTTAATTTTTCACTGACAGATGAAAAATTGCCAAGAATTAAATGCCATGTTTACTAAATTATATTTTCTTGTCAAGCAAATTTTTGCAAACTTTTGGAATGCTTATAGACATTAAAGGACTCTTTCTGGTATTTTTCTTGAAGCATTTCTCGGTTTCACTCAGGTTTGTTTATTGATTGGATAAAACAGGTCCAGTCTTAAGGGACTTCCACTTTCCTCTTCGAATTTGACCCTCGTTCACTGTCCTTCGTCCTTTCACATATCTTTTGTCCATTTCCTGATCCTTTCCAGTGTCCATATCACTTACTCAAATACTCAATGATGAAATAAGTGATCCACTCTGGAAGCCTCACAATTTTTTCGCCAACATTTGAATCCTTGGATACAAACCGGAAATGTGCGCAACAACACGGGAATTTTGCACGAATGACGATCGCATGATTGCGGGAATAGTATCGCAATTCAGTGCAGGTTCAGCAATCAGCACGCTGCGGGGGAGCAGTTAATTCTCTGCCGGGGGGCCCTTTTTGGAATCGGCCCTCCACTCGCACTTTATGATCGCTCCTGTCCCCCCTCTGGCGCACAGCGGCGCATTCCCGAGGACAACTTGCCACCAACCACCCAGTCGGGTGGGTTATCCGAAGGGGGTAGCGAGAGCACTTTAGCGGGTTCGTGTCTGGGGTCCGATATCCTGGCCCACAACCATTCTGTGAGTGGTTCCGTGCCTCCGGCGTTTTTCCCCCCATGAGTTCGAACCGTCCTCATGATTCGTGGACGTTACCCCAAAAAGTTCCACGTGAATCCTTGCAGGATATTCGTTCGAGGATAGTTGAACAAATTTCAACAAATTTTCTTCATCCCATCTTTCAACTTTCCCATCAAAAATAGCCATCTTTTCCTGTTGGGGACTAATCATTGGATCCACTAGATGAAAAACTCGCGAAAGTGTAATTTATCGACCGTAATACCCATTTATGAACTTCCGTCTTGTTCATTCCATCAAGACCGGTCTTATTATTACTTCCGGTCCCAGCATCGAAACAAAAAGCGCGGGCGATTGATGATTTTCTGCATAACACTTGGTTCGCCCGGCGCCTCCGCCAGCGACTTCTGAAAGCGAAGTTGGCCCTTGAGGGCCCATGCTTTGTGCACGCGCATCTATTAAGACCGCCTTCACTGCCGACGAAAGTTATTAAAAGGGTTGTACGTAAAAACAAACTGCGAACAGCGCGCGCCATTGTGCGCACCAACAATAACTCATCTGTCAGCGCTAATAATTAATATTAATTATGCTGTGTCTGTGATGTTGCCACGTTGAATTCTCGTCGGATGCATCATGTCGGCCATATTTTCACCCCCTTTTAATTTTCATCAACACGATACCTATACGCGTACCGATAAATTACGAATATACAAAGAGTTTCGGTAAATTCAACCACCTGCTTCTATCATTTCCTGTTGATATAGTAGATATGCAATTGGTATGGTATAGTGTAAATACTATGCGTGGATTTTCATTAGTTCATCCATACAACAACAATTTGCTGTGAAATGAAAAGTGCGCTCGTACATTCCAATTTCGCAAATACTTCACCCATTTCATCATGGCCGATTGGAATCTGGACTATTTCTTTCGATGTATGGGTTACTATGCTTGAATGCGCAATGTTTGTTCCAGCTGGCAGCACTCGAGCGAGTCCAGTTGAATAAATTTTTCATAAGCTCAATATTGGCCGAGAGTTCTCGTTGGCAAGAGTTCAGCCAACAAGTGTCCACTTATTCTTCATGATGGCGGAACGCGTAAAACAGTGAAGGAATGCCGGGTGGTCGTTTTTCGGCTGGCATTGGATTGAAATGCCAGCTACGAAATTAAAAGTTGTTAGAGTAGAGCTCTCGGGGTTATAAACGAAATAAAAATGAGGTCTGCCACTTGTAGCAAATAAATGATAGCGTGAAAGGGATGGCTAGCAGTCACCAACACTCGTGCAAAATAATAAATAAGTTTTATGATAATGTTGCTGGGTGGACGCCTTTTCTTCGACGTAAATGTTTCTTCTGAATGTTATGTCCTTGAAAGTTTCATTACAAGCTTTTATGTGCTTAAAATCAATATTTTCACAAATTGCTACCAATTTTATGAATACAAGAACAGGCTTGATCTTTCATAATCGCCTTTGATTTTTCCTGGACCCTCGTTTCCGATTGTAGATCTTATAAATTTTGTAGCCTTGAAAATCAAAGTTTAACTACTTTTCTTTTCTACTTTTCTGTGCATAAATTCAATATTTTTATAATTTCCTACCAGTTTGATATAACCAAAATTAATGGTTTTGATCCTTTATAAACTCCAATGATTCTTGATTCTAGATTATCGATTCTGAACCTAGATCTTTAGAAATCTGTGACCTTGAAGATCAATTTCCATGAAACTACTTCCTTATTCCCTGAAAATGAATATATTTACCCTAAGTTTTGATTGTTATATGGTTGAAAATCAAATATTTACTAATCTAAGGATAGTTTTTATCACGCCCTTGATTTTTGATCCGAGATCTTCAATTTTGATCCTAGATCTTGTAAATTTTGTTCTCTTTAAAGTCGAATACTCATTTTTTTTTATGAACAAAAATCATAGAAATTGCTACCAATTTTATGAATCCACGAAATAATCCTAAGTTCTCATATTCACTATTGACTGTTGATCCTTGATTTTTGATCCTAGATTTTCGATATTAAAACCTAAAATTCTTTTTTGATCTTTAGTTCTAAATCGGATAATTTATTCTGAAGTAGAATATTCTGACAAATTTTATAGCTCCAATTGACCTTGACTTACTTTTTAACACAAAATTATGAATCTAAATAACGAAAGCAATTATCCTCACGAATAAGGTTGAATTTAAATAGTGAATATGGCTTGTAAGTTAAATATGAAATTGTAGACCATTTCATTACAAACCCTTCTCTAAGAATCAATATTATTACTTTTCCATGGAATCCTCATGCAAATTGCAACAAGTTTCATTTCAACAAAGCAATTTGGAATAAAACCCCATGAACTGTATTAATTACACGGATGTTTATTAAACCCTCACGAGTGTTAACTTACGAACATCTCACCCTGAATAGGTGAACGCACAAAAAACATATTTAGCATATTTTCCGTTCTTCGTTTGCATACGGAAACTATTATTATCCTCGTCGAGCAGCAGCTCTATCCTCGCAATATACAAGACTTGGAGGGCGCCTTACAAGCACCAATGCTTGTTAATTTTTGCATAAAACGATCATTTGCCCATAAACGCAGAATATATGGATGTTCGTTTACATTCCCGAGACCCGCACGCGGCCCACTTTCCAACCATACGAATATCCTTCATATACTGCACGCTTCATTTCCTCCCTCGTAGATTTTGATAAATTCCGCACCCAAACCAGGATATGATAGCCGAGTGCATTGTTTTATTTTCGCATTCATGGAGTTTCTAGGTCTGTGCGTGAGTGCAATGAATGTTCCAACCCCTTCGTAACATCTGGCCTTCAAGGTGGTCGGGGTAATAACATCTAATCTCACGGGTCTCATTGATAATTATTATAACACCAGAACGCGAAGGGGTTGCTCATCGTAGTGCACGCGGAATGTTGGGGCCCAAAATGGGCGGTCATGATTATGGGGGCGGTTGTGCAATAGGAATGAGACCCCGCGGGCCTGAATGCTCCAACTGGTGTGGATGATGCTGTGTGCGCGGGATGGAATGTGCGGTCCCGTCATATGATGACGGATTTTATATCAGGTTCAAATCGGGAGGGCCACGTTGAAGGGCGACCTTTGCAACAATATCTACCCACCTAGAAATTCATGGAGGCACTGAGAGCGACCAGTCACTAATAGAGCTCCAACCTTAATCCGTGTCAATCAAGACGAAGTTTCAACTCGGATGTCAGGATTTAATTTATGTCTGGCTTTACAACGTGGTTGACTTGAAGTTATTTGAGGGTTTTGTTCATGATCCATGGGATCTATAAACTTTTGACATGACGTTTCGTATTCCTGCATCCATTTTTCTAGCGTATTTTAGGAATTATTGATGATTAACGAATTGTCTCAATTTTCCTAGTAAATCCTCATAAGACCGGCGCCTCCGCCAAAATTTCATCATTTATTTTTTCTTAATCTCTTGTAACTTTTTAACAAGAAATTTTTTACTATTGCTTTGTGGTTCTTTTGTCGTTCAATATATGATCTTTAACATTTCCTAATCATATTTTCAGTTTTCTAACGTATTTTGCAAAATTTTCGTAATTGGGGCATTATTAAATTTTTAAAGTATATTCTCATAAGGCCGGCGCCTCCATCAAATTCTATAGCGATAAATGTTTAGAAATTATTCTATCTAAACTAGTTTTAATGCTATGCTTGGAATACTTGTAGTTTCGAGTGCAACTGTTTGTTACAAAAGTCAAGAAATTTGGTTTTAAAGTACTTGATCTAAAGTCGTACATATGATGCTTTCCTATGGTTTAATATATTTTTTTGAAATGGTGTTTCCGTAGTTATACATCTATTCTTGAATCACATCGTATGAATTATAAACATTTAACCAATTTTTTTATTTTTACTAGTAAATTTTCATAAGTCCGGCCCCTCCGCCAAAATTTCTATAAAAATTTATTGAATGAAGTTGAGCAATGTTTAATCAAAAAAATAGTTGATTATAGTTTCGTGTATTACTTGTCGTTTAATAGATGATCCTTGACATTTTCTATCCATATTTCTATTTTTCTAACGCAACTTGCAAATTTTCTACATTTAACACTTTGTTATATTTTTCCAATTAAATTCTCATAAGACCGGCTCCTCCGCCATAAATTCAAGAGTTATTTTTCCAAAATTGGGTAAAAGAATTATTACACAAATAGAATATTTTACATGTTTGTGTAATTTGTTTCATATTTCAATTTTTTTGTTGACTTTAAGACTTGAGACATTTCACGCACAAATTTCATCCGAAGTTTTTTACCTAAAGTTTTCTATTGAATGTAAACATTTGAAACTACGTTTTGTTGTCATACTACGATTAATTAAAAGTATTTTTCAAATTATATGAAACTACATGATGTTTTAATTTTCACAATAAATCTCTATAAGACCGGCGCCTCCACCAAAAATTTCAATAACTAATTTATAAATTTAACAGGAAATTTACTTTCCAAAATATTTAAAATACTATCTTGGAAATTGCTAGTTGCGTAATATACAAATCTACTTTTCAGAATACCATTGGGTTATTTTTTCTAAGTAAAAGAATTAAATTGCATTGAGGAATTAACAGATAAATTTAGCTTTTTACCCTTGTGAACAGAATAAATTAATTTTGTAAATGTTACACATTATATATGTATTGTTTCGAATGCAATTTTGCAATTAATTGCAAAGATTTAAATAAGCTCGCTCATCAACACTCGTAACAAAACAATTGACAGTTGTGCCGAAACAGACTCGCTATTAATATTGCTCGATAATGAGCAATTACTCTGCGCAAATATCAAGGGGATTTCGACTGTCGATGGAGTGATGATTGCACATATTACCGATTCCAGCCACTGGAAATGGATGCGCATTGTGATGGTGATCGAATATGTTCGAGATTTCATGCGCACTCGGCTGGCGCATTGCTGCTCTGGCCGACTAATCACTTGTTTGCGCATCGACCTAATAATTAATATTGTTGTTGTTACAGCCGGCATTCAATACCGCACAGCATTGCGTATTGCGGCCATTTCCAGCCGGCTTTAATTCAGCAACAAGCAGCATCCGAAAGCATCGACTACATTCGTGCAATTGTGATGTGCTTAATTATCGATTTAATGAGCCCACCTTGTTACATCTAATGGGAATGCATTACACGTTATTAATAAACAAAAACGAGTGGGTCGTTTAATTAACGGAAATATAACTAATTAAAAATGCACGCTGTTGTGCTACCTGGAACGTAATTAATTCTTCGGTTGGAAGCTATCGAAAGTAGTCGAGCAGTTTTATTTATGCCTTTCGAATGGGTCGCAATTTTCCACCTGGATGCATGTAAATGCAATACTTTTAGCGCTGGATCGCGTTTGTTTTCGAGCATTGTTTGATTTCCAAGCGTAACAGGGCAAACATTCCGTTGATGATTGTTTTTTTCGCGTTCGTTTTTCGAATGGCCGAAATGCGTGGTACGTCTCGTTCGGAAGCGTTTAATGGCGGCTGCTGCGTTAACTATTGTTGTGCGGGGTAATAGTCGATCCATTCGCCGCTGAAATCGAATTAAAATTTTTCCTATTTGAACGACCGGTATGCTCGTCTGCAATACCGAACCCGCACACAATCATCCCGGTTCCTGGACGCAACCCATTGGTACGTGAGGACGATGACTTGAGCGTGCAATGAATGGCACGAGGCTCAGGATACACGCATCCGGGAAATTTGAATTCCACGAACGTCTGACCCACAACTACCACTAATCCTCACCAAATAGACCACTATTGATTGTCCACCCTGTATTGTCTATATTCAATCTAAAATTTTTCAGATGTTAAATTTATCCATGAAAAATCAGAAGGATGCTTGGTTTTAAAGTATCCTATCTGAAGATTTCCACTGATATTTTCTCACGCATAAATATAAATTTTTCAAATCTTAATTTATCCTTCTATTGTTTTTGTATTGAATTAATTGGTACTAACACAGATTGGAATGTTTATTAGTATTAGGATAGTTTATTAATAAGATGTCATATGACCGGCTCCTCCACCAAAATTTCAACTATTTCAACTATTCTTTTAGGCAAGCAATAATTCTCAATGAAATAACTGACTATTATTTCGTGTAGTTCCCATCGTTTAATATATGATCTTTGGCAATTCTCATTCATATTTGCAATTTCCTATAGTATTTTGCAAATTTTCCGCAGTTAACCCATGTTATATTTTTTCATTTTTTTAACTGCGTATAACTTTTAAACGATTGCACCAATTAAACTAAATGTAGAACCAAATTGTAGGTCTTAATGAGCACTTTTCAAAAATGCATGGGTTCACTTTTTCGAAGAAAAAATTTGACCAATTTTTTCATTTTTTGCTAGTAAGTTTTCATAAGACCGGCGCCTCCACCCAAAATTACAACTGCCATTAATCTTCATCAAATCGATCGCTATTAACCACCTTATCAACTACATGCAACCTAATATTTTCTACAATTTTTGTTGAATTCATCTGGAAAAAAAGTTAGAAACATGTTCTGTTGACAGGACGTAATTTTAATTTGTTGTCTAAGCTGTCTAGAAGGCAAAAACTGTGTGTAAACTATGCGCGTCCTTAATTATAGCTTTAATCAAGATAATGAACACGATCTTAATGTCAATTTGAATGCAGCTGCGCAAGAGACGGCAGCAGGCGAGCTGTTACATCTTCGTGAAGATATTAAACAACGACCTCTTTGTGTGACACTCATCTGCGTTGCTCTTGTTGTCTCGTTGTCATCCGTTAGCGAACAAGTTCTGGAGAACTTTATGCACGTGCTTCTTCGAGCTTCGGCCTAAGCTTTTTGCACTTGCTTCTTGCTACTTGGGCTCCTTCGTAATAATAACTATTTGACTCATTAGTTAACAAATTTCTTGTTCTTAGAAAATCCACCAAGAGTTCCTTGAAATAATTTTTTATTTTTACGAAAATATTTGTTGAATGTCAAGAAGAAGAAACAGTAAAAATATACTTTTAACAATTTTCTTTCTTCTATCAAATCTTTTATAGAATTCATTACAAATGCCAAAAAAATAATTGTCAATTTGAGCCATCTTTGTCCCATGATGGTCGATTACATTGTGTCTAGCCGAGCACTTACATTTCGTGCACGTAGTCGACATTCGCTCATTATTGCTCTCGAGTTGAACGTGCACAAGCCCGAAAACGCCGCCGAAATTAATATTTTAATCCGGCGAAATTGCGTTGCACACGTTGAAACAGTCGCTGCGATTGCCGCCCCCTCAAAACGCTCCCAGATTGCGGCAAACTGCATACACATGCGCTCCTGCACCGAAAATAGTCATAAGGATCACGACAGGCAGTAAGGATCAAAACTTTCCATCGTACATTTTCCAGGCTCATTGCATAAGAACGTTTAATCGCGCTTAATTAAATTACTTACATTAATATAGAACGACTCCTTCATATGAAATAACAAACAAGCGATTGTTGTCCGAACAAAGGACGACCAAAAGGACAACGGACAAAAAATGAGGACGAACTTTAATACCGCCTTGTTGGACGTAATTGACAGGTGTTTAGTCTATTGTCTAAGTTGCCCCATTCAAAACAACGCTTTCAATGCGTTATCCTTAGGATGCTCCAATAAAGGACGCAACCTCAGAAGCCACAACATTTCGCAGGTACGAAGGAAGCTTCGAGCTTAATGCCAGGTCGCAGCAGTAGTACCATTAACATTTCACATGAAAAGCCTGTCGACGAAGAGCAACCCACCGCGAGGTGCTTACCGAGTTGAGGTTAGCGTCAGGACGAAAGCTCCTTCATCCACCTGATGCGACCTTCTATGTGATTGCACACAAAGATGCGAGTTGCTTCAGGAAAATGACATGCAGGACTTGAAGTAATAATACAAGAAGACGTATTAAATTAACTATTTACATTACTTCCTTTGATCTTGTAACAAGGATAATGACATTCAACTTCTGAAAAATTTCTAATTTTTCATCTTTTTGCAAAATTTACTTGTTTTTGGATGGGTGAATTGATACTGGAAAATCGAAAGGATAAAACATGGGTTTTTAATTTACAGACAGAAAATATAGTTTGAGGACTTTTGATAATTTTCCTTCGATGCCTCTTTGTCCTCTCCTTGTTGACTCTTCTTGTTGATATTCCTGTTGATTTTCGCTGCAATTGTATGCACTCATGCATACAAATCCTCGCATCCAGGATTCGGGATCCAGGATTCACTGCGACCTCGACAATGCCAGAAAGCACCCCCCTCATTTCATTTAGCGTTCGACTGATACGTCTGAAGGACTCGTCGTTGTCGAACAATGTAATGATTGCGAGGTCCCTCTTCTTCCTGCGTTCTTCATCCCGTCATCCCGCCATCCCGCGTCGTTATATCCTCGATCATACGTGCCAGTCAGGAATGGTACTCGAGTTGGCTTTGCCCTCGCAAACAGCAGTTCGTTTCGTCTTGTTTGCTTCGGCTGGCGAAGAACAGATCGCATATCTGACGCATTACCGAAAACTCGATGTCCCATTGTACGTGCATAAACAATGCGCGGTATTTGTGTAACAAGAGATGGCAACCTCCACGAATTGCAGTTCTGTGTTGGTCCATTGTTGTCATTCATCGTGGGCATGCTTTTTCTCGTTTTTCCACTCACTTAATTAAGATTCATGTGCGAGCGCTGAATGAATGAATAAATGAAATTTTCATATGTTCCCGGTGTCTGCATTCGCCCGTGTTGCTCTCCCGTATTCAGAGTCTGGACGTCGGGGGCGGCAGCGAGAAGTTACAGATTAAAATAATGCGCTCGCTTGGTGTGCTCTTATTTTTTGCCCGGCGCGCCAACGAGTGAAGTTTTAATTTTGAATGATAATTCTCGGGAGATCTCTCTCGCGTTGCTGATGGCCAACAGCTCGCAGAAGGCTATCCCATCAAAATTAAATGTTTTCTATTGCAATTTCTTATTTTTCCTTTTTTGGTACTTCCATGTTTCTCAACTCAAGGCGAGAAAATATAATAATAAATGAGCAGTTAATTAAAGCACAATAACGTCGTTGAAATTAAAATAGACTTCATGTGTTTCCCATTTTCAGTTTGATATCTAATTTTCTCTTTTTTATTTCAGGTGAGTTCAAATTTAACATCAACAAAAACACATGGTAGCAATATATCCATCAGTAACATCATGAACCAGAGGATTTTTGGTATGAATCTTTCGACATCTATCTCAGACCAACGATGCATATCTTGAACTAATTAAGGTAATCCTTAATGAGCATCGTAATTTTCACCAAGGCATTTTGAATTTTCCATTGGGGGCAGCATCTTTTAATGCCATCAATTTCCAAGAAGTAAAAACGTTGAATTTTAGTTTAATCAAACGCGCCCAGAATCTCTCAAAGTTTGTGTGATTACAATCATTTCCTTCTTCTTCCGCCTTTTTGGGCTCGGTGAAGGGTGACCGGAAATCTTCCGGCACAAATTAGCCGCCCCCATCTGGAAACCGGGACAATAATCGTAAAACAACCGAATTGTAATTGTGCGCGTACAGGCATAAGACCGAAATATTAGAATCCCATTTTGGGAAGCATTCCCGAAGAAAACTTCCCCAAATTCCAGGCTCTGGAAGCATACACCACCCCCCAGCATCGGGGGCGGTCTAACTCACCATGGCGTGCTCACTCACTGAATGCATATTATTATGATTAGACCCGCTTCTGGATCACTCCATGGTCGGGCTGTCGTTACAATTAACTTTAATTAACAATGAGACGTCATCTCGAAACAAGGCGCGGGGGCAGCAGCCCCCCTCGAAGCCGCCCCTTCATCCTCCAGACTGCTCTGACGCCTTCATAATTGCGTCGGGCTGCGCGATGACTTTCGAGTATGTGCTTCGACTTCAAGACTGAAGGAATGACGGAAGGTCCTTCCTCCTCCGCCTCCTCCTTCGTCACCACCGCCTCCTTCTCGAGTCATGTTCCACCAGTTGGCGTGAAGATGATGACGCTGGGTGGTTGAATTTAATGAATTTTCCATCCGCGTTCGTTCCTCCTTGCTCTTAGTTTCTCTAAACAGCCGCGCTGTTATTGTCCTGGAATTTTAAGCGGGTTTTTGCACATTGTCATTCTAACACTTACAAGAAATTCATAACAAATCCCACATTGAGTGTCCTCATCTTCGAACACCAAGATTCCCGATGTGTGAAGTTGGGTTTCCGGAACAGCCTGTAGGAGTCGAGGATAATGGCAATGCCATAAAGTATTCCAAGACATCATACGCATCGTCGACTCAATTTCCCGGCCATCACTTCCGGCCCGAGGCGCCACTCTGTCACATGCCTTGCGTATCCCAGACGCTGTTTCGGGTCCACTAGACGTCATCCTCATTGAACGCACGCATGAGTTATGCACGCTGGAGGAAACGATCAGCAACGAGGAATTGAAAACGAAAATCATCGTCGTTTATTCATTTACGACATGCAAGGACGAACATTTCCCCCCATGTCATCCTGGAATTCATCCTTATCTCATTACATCCTACTAATTACGTCTCAAAACCGAGGTTATCCTGGCGTAGGAAACTAATTAACTTCCGGGATCTTTCTCTGACTGCACCGGGATGAAATTAAAATGCAAAAAATCACATTTGAATTGAAATTAATTGTTTCTGCAAGGAAGCTATCCCTGATGATCCTTGATGGTATCATACGCATGTTGAGATTAATTACGAGCATGATGACCGTTGTGATGTAGACTTTTTCGATACTAATTCGTCTCCGACAGGCGCATTCATTCATCTTCATGAACGCAAACATTATGAGGGGTTAATTGAATTAGCTTTTTAATGAATGCTTTCTGTCCAGGACGATGCGTCCAGATGCGTTCGTGTGCCGTGTGTGAGAGCGCTGGGAATTAATGTCCCATTAACATGACATGTGAGAAGAGATATCGCAAGCGATAGGCTGTTGGTATCCTTTCGGACCAGACCATAACAATAAGCCAACTCCTGGGTGACTTCCGCGCGCTTCGATATGCATTTTATCCCTGTTCCTCGGGTTCGTCCGACTCGGGAACAACGAGCAGTGCGTTTGGTCTTCGCGTAAATCTAGCGATTCGCGTGCATCAAGCATCTAAACCATTTTGGTACAAATGGTTACACCTTGTGTTCGGGAGTGCGTGGGACTGACTCGTAAAGAAATTCTGCGCTCGGTTTTGGCACATTTTTCACTAGCTGGATGATTCCACTCGTAAAATATTTGATCTTATTTGCACACCAAAATCATAGGTACTTTTCGATTTTGCTTCCGTAAAAGTATAGATTTCGAGTGAGTATTGGTACCTTTGATGTTAGTTATGATACGATTATGAGCTTTCAAAATGTATGATGTAATCATGGATTTACATTGTCAGACTGTTCGACTAATTATCAGTGAGGCATTAATTTAGGTGTGGTTTTAGTACAAATTGTCAGAGAATACGAGGATAAAGCAAGTTGCACGTCAATTATGCAATTATCCTTCTGCGAGAGAGTTGATTGTCACTAAACTACTCATTTTCCCTTGTTAACTGACTTATGCCCAGTTTCACAAACATTCCTTAAATTTTAATGATCATTAAAGTACTTAATGATGATTAAATGTCAAAATTGTGTTTCACAAACATTGATTAAATCCAATTTCTTAGCTCCTATTGGCCGAATATTTAACGAATATCAAATTTGAGTACTACTAACTAATCAATGAATTAAGGAACGTTTGTGAAACCTGGCATTAATCTACTTGGATATGTCACCCACATATGAGTTGTTTCAAATAAGTCCAGGAGTAATCTAGGAAGATATTGATTAAATTTTGGGACGTCAAGTTAAAATGTCTTATGACAAGGATTTTGATGCAAAAATAATTAATGGTTTTTATCTTTTGCTCATTTAGTTCCATAAAATACTATTATTCTTTAAACTTAAGGATAACTTTCCAATTGAAACATCATTTGTATCTTAAAGAAAAATACTTTCAACTGCAGATTTATCCTTCATAAAAGATGATCAACTTTTCTAATTATTCTATTCCATCATTTGATCAGAAATTTAACACCAAATTTATCAGTATTTTGTAACAAGTATCAAGAATATGAGTCTTAAAACAATCATATTTCCGAAATTTATTATTGAAGACCCAAGTTCGAAAAACCTGCTTAGGACTGAAATTAACATCCTAAATAAGGATTCGTTTTTGTTACCGACCAATGACCTATTAAAATATTTAAAGATGAATTCCAAATTCAACTGATACCATCAACATTCTAGTTAGACAGGTTCACAATTTCAGAAACAGCATTTACTCCTGGAATTTTTTTCTTCCTACTCGTCCTTCTTTTCCAACAACCATCCTTGGTCTGAACACACCAACCCTCACATCGAATAGAGCATTTCACCGCAAGGCAAAAAGAACTGCGGTTCATTAATTAAAATTCCGTGTAAGACGAATTGTTTTTCGTGCGGTTTTTCCTTTCACTGCAATTCTCTCGACCCTTTTTTGTTTGAGGTTTACATTTGTAACGATTTTTTAATAGGTTTTGAACTCTCATTGTACTCCTAATTTATTTTCAACTTACTTCTTCCCTTATTTCTCTACAACTGAACTTGATATGGATATTGAAAAAATTGTACCATTTTGTAACCCTGAATTATGGTATTCATAAGCAACCTAATCTGCATGACAAAACGACCTGTCAATCTGCAGACAAGAAATACTTGAGAAAAATCTATCTTTCGCTATGCAAGGTTTTCCTGGGATGAAACGGGACCTTTTCCAAAGTGCAAGAATGAACAAACTCTGATAACATCCAAACAGCATACATAGATTGAAATGCATGGGGTTGCATATGGTACGGTTTTGGCGAAAGGTAGAAGGTAAAGTGTTGCCATACATTTTCTTGTCGATACTGAACCATCGACACGTGTTCTGGGATGTAACCCCCAGCAGGGTGCTTATTTCCCCTGAGGAATGGCAGCACTTCTTCAGATTCAATCTTTATTTATCGTCGACATGTTTCCATGCCAAAAAATATATCCAACCAATCGTTAATTCTCCTCGCTGATCTCAAAAACTATTTTCAATTCTACCCATTTCAATTACCCACTCGTCTTTTCAATGAAAACCCAAGAACTCTTCCTGGAGCTCATTTTGAAAACAATGAAGACCAGGGAAGAAAACGCAATTAAAATATTCAAATCAGTTCGTTGCAGCGAATCCGAGAAGTTCCACGAGTGCGCCTATATTATAAAATATGTTCGGCCGTAAATGTTTTATGATCGCGCCCAAGAAGAAGAGGAAGAAAAGCGCACACGAACTCACAATTCACGTTTTCGGAGGTGGCACGAGTATTGTCATAATACTTTGGCTTGAATGGCAATGGAACAAGCGCATAAATGCGCCCTCAGTTTCGCGAAAAGGAACAAGACCTGGATGCGGAATAAAATAAGCGAATCGCGGTTCTTCGGTGAGGAATTTTATTCAGGCTGCATTTTGCTCGTTCGTTTTATTTGTGCATTGCGTTAGGACGAGTTGGTGGTGGCACATCCAGCTAACCAACAAGGACGAAAAGGACGATTCCTCCGGATTTTAATTTACGATGCGAGACGTGCCCCATACAATTGTTTTTTATTTCATTTCCACGACTCCGAGCACGGTTGCTTTCAATTTTCATAATTTCATCTTCCATTTTCTTAATATTCCTTCCTGAAGAATTAATTCAATGCACCTTCACATTTGTCTTCAATTTCCTCCTCGAGGTTTTTCATACAATGTTTGCTATTAGAGTAATTTAGTGGTTTGTTGTCATGTGTTTATGCGCAAAAATCCGATTGTGGTTTCGAATGGATGTGTCGAAGGCGGCAGCTGAACCCTTGAAATATGCCATCGTAAATCCGTAATCCGCCCTCGAGCCACCCAACCGCAACTACTTGCACTGAAACTAAACCAGAACTTATTCTTTAACCTCCACCGAGTGTCCTCATTCTCCGGAAAGTTCAACCATTCGACGACTAAATCAAGAAATTTAAAAGCAATACCTTTAATTTGAATATCTCAACTCGAAGTGACTGAGGGTAAATTGCTCAGATTTGATTTGAACTCTTGAACGATCATTTGCCTGATTTCTCGAGCATGGTTCGTTTTATTTTCGTTGCTCGTTGCCCATCTCGTTGCCGAATCGCTGCTACCGGCGCATCTCTAATCCAATTCGTATTCAAACGGCAGCGATGAAATTGTCTCCTTGCCATTGAATGTCGTCGCCGCAAGACCACCTCCAGCGGAGGCGGCGACATCGACGTCTCGGTGAGACGGCATAAATGCTACCGACCAACTTAGTCCTCGATGGTTTATACAGGTTTGGTTTCCTCCTCGTCCGCATCGTGCAACAATTTCATGAATCATGTAGTTGCTTGCAAGTATAGTGCCCTAGAACCACAACTTTTAACAATAAATGTTCCTCTTCTTGTACCCACCACTCATAACTGCTCGGTACGGTTAATGCTAGGATATTGAATGCGGGGGTGGTTTGTTGGATGCACTTTGCTAAATTAATTCTATTCCATCAAAGGTGAGGACATTTTTATTGAACATTCTCTCATGCTGTCATCAAAAGAGAAATGTATATGAATCCATTTCAAAATTCGATATTTAGAGTTGAGGTACTTTAGGTAACTCATAACTTCATATAAAGAAACTTTTCGAAAGCAAAATTTTGCAATTTTACGTATCCCATTTTGCAAATTCTGATATTTCTGAGTCCTGCACAGATTTGGGATCATGACCAACGTTATTTTTTTGTGAAAATACCAGAAATACCGTCTGAATCATCCGAATCGGTTCACTAGTTTCGGAGATATGAAAATCTTTGAAAAATCGCGCTCTGTTTTATCAAAAAAAATAACTTTAAATCGCTATAACTTTGGTTTTCGTGGAGCTACAGAGCCCATAATTTTTTTGAGTTCCTCGTAATAAAGACATTCTAGACTGTTTACACCTTAATCTAAGACATTTTCCCAGAAGATTTTGAAAAATGTACAGGATGTGAAAATTTTGCATTTTTATATTGAAGTTTTCACTTTCATGTTTTCATCTTTGGATAATTAATCATAGTGAAAATTTACCATCATAAATTTTGCAACAATTGCCATTTTGCTATTTTCCTTTTACTGATTCCGACAAAAAGAACCTTCTAAAAATCTAAAATTTTGAAGTTGCAAAAGTTGAGGTACTTTTTGAAATATAAAAAAAATAATTTCTTCATTGTTATTAGAAAACATAAACTTTTTTATCACGAATAATTAGTCATAATGAAGATTTATGATGGCAATAGCAACAATTGTTATTGTTTCTCGTGCGTCGTTAAAATTTATCCGCCATATTTTGATACGTTTACGATGATTGCGTCGATGGTTTCATGTTCGACTCGCTTTTCGCGTTTTCCCTTTGACGTCGACTCAAACGATGTTTTCGTGCGGCGAATCACTCGCAATAAATTAATTTTAATTCTACAGAGTGTTCGCCACAATAAGCCCCGATGCGATAATCGCATCACGATAATCAAACGCGCCAAGCTTGTAATTTTCGTGCGCTGATTATGGAATGCATTCTTCCAACCAGGTACATAAAGAAAAACGAACGCAACAAACGCGTAATTAAGATAGCAATCAATGGCGCTTACATAGCTCCACGAAGAAAGAAAAACTAATATTGACCCAATGGTCATCAAAACAAATCATTCCAGAATGCAAACCTTGATACTTGAAGTCATCGAAAGCATGGGACTGAAGGTTCAGGATGCAAGAAACACGCCACATTCTTATTTCATTAATGCACGTGCCGAGTGCGAGGGTGGGCATGTAAACGAGGTAGCAAATGGGCAAAAGTGCCACCATCACCACTCGTAGTGTTGGCCCCATCAGAAGGAGTGTCGTCAGTGCACGCATTTGAATGAAATACTCTTCCCTCGTGAAGGAAGGGTTTGTGTCTTTGCCGCCACCAGCCGCATGGCGGTGGGTCTCCAAGGTGGGCTTTTGGGAAAACTTCGCCACCGATGTTGGAAATAAGCTTACCTGAACTACGTGGGATTTGAATAAAGTTCGAGGACGAGTTGGCGGAATGGAGGCTTGTGGGGGGCGGTTGGAATGGAGGGTGCTCTACACATTTCGTCGGGCGGGAAGGTAGTGAAAGGGATTTCGCGTCGTGATTTACATCTTACAAGCTTTCCACATCTCCTTCGCAT